>VWPU01001370.1:0-18139 GCA_013398955.1 Callaeas wilsoni | reverse complement strand
AGGTTTGGAGCAGGGATCAGAACAGGAGCAGGGATGCAGTGCTGGAGCAGGGATGCTCCTACCCTTACCCCAGTCTGACTGTGGAGTGTGTGAGGAGGAGGATGGGGCTGAGGCTGGAAAAGGTGTGGAGGGAGTGGGATCTGAGGGATCTACCAGGGTGGTTTGGTTCCTGCTCCCTTGGTGCGGTTGCTCCGCAGGTTTTTGGCTCAAAGCTGGGAATCTTGTCCCATGAAATCCAAATATTTGTCCTTGGAGCCTGATCCCTCGCAGGCACCGAGTGTTCCTGGCGTTTGTCTCTCCGGCTGCCAGAGCTCTGTAGTTTGTTATCCTGACAGGTAAGATGCCAACGTTTGGGAATGAGCATTTACCCAAATTGGAATGAGGAAAAATGCGTTTCTGGCAGCACGGGAGTGCCTGAGCTCTGCTGCCAGGTCAAAGCCCAGGGCTGCCCAGGCCCTCGCAGGAGCTGGCAGCTCCACAGAGGGGGTTCTCAACCTGATCCATCCAAACCCCCTCAAACCTTCTGGGGACAAACACCCTGGACCTTGGAGCTGTGCCAGTGCAAAGAACTGCCATGGACAGGGAAAGGGAGATCAGGCTGAACTTTAAAGGCTGTTTGCTTTCTCTGTGTCCCCCTTCCCAGCTGCCTGCGCTCCTGGGGATCTCTGCGTTCCCCTGCTTGGCTTTTTTCCCATCATTTTTAATCATTTCCCATTATGGTGGCCCCAGGGGAGCGTGGTGCTCCAGGGAGCTTGCAGGGAGATGCTGAGGCCACATTTGGGCTCAGCACAGGGAGTGCAGGGCAGGGAATAAAACCAAAAAGCTCAGAACTGGCTCCAGACTTCCCCGTGCTCTTGGGAAAGATGTGAAATGTTCAAATTCCTGAAAATTCTTGTATCAACTAAAACATGTAAGATCCTGGAATGTGGCAAAGTGATCAGAAGAAGCTTGTTAGAGCTAAATTTAGTCACAGAAGACACGGAAGCCCACCACGGAACAGGCAGCAGGGCAAGGCTGAGGACAGGCACTCGATGGGAGATTTCCACAGGAGGACTGGGAGATGAGGAAAGGAGATTTCAGCTGTTTAATTTTCCATACCCGCACCAGTAAATCCTTACCTTGCCCACAGGACAAACCACTGAGTCTGTGGGGAATGAAGTCAATTTTTAGGTGAGAACTTGTGGATTCATGGCCTTGAGCGCCCGAAATTACATCCTGGAATTCAGCCTGAGTTCAGCCACCCTGGGATGAGTTCCGTGGTAACGGTGAGCTGGCCATCACAAACAGCTCTTCCAGCCAAGAAGGCTGTTTGCTACCTGAAGCCAAGCCTCAGTGTGCCACCTCTGAGTGAGGCCATCGATGTCACGGTGTCATCAGTGTGATGCCCCTCGCGTGTGGGACGAACACGGCTCTGCTTCACCTGCTGTCCCCAGGCTTGTCACCAGCACTTGGCTGTCACCGGGCGCTCACATCCTTCCTCTCAACCCCAACACGATGGGAACAACACGGGATGCATCGCTCTGGGGCTGGAGACACCCCGGCTGCTGTGCCAGGAAATAATTCCCTAAATCGGAGAGCCCAGCCACACGTCTCCTGACTTCAATTAAAACTTGGAGGAAAATAAAAGAGAAATTCAGCTGGCAGCTTCTTCCAGTCACCCTCCTAAAAGGAGAAACACAGAGATCATCAATCCAGTGTAGGATGAGAGCAGGGAACTTCTCAAACAAATGTATAAATAGCTTTTATTGGTTCTTTTCCAAACAACATGTATCAGAACACTTTGGATTTAAATACCCAAAACATTTGGATTTAAATATCCACCAGGAACATGCTGGTAGCTCTGGTTGTGCAGTGTCTTCTCTGTTGGTTTGCTCATCCTTGCAGGAACCATCCTGGTCCTTCGCAATGACAACACTGAGAGCTCATTGAGGGTCCTTGGGCACACCCTGGAAAAAGGGCTGGATACAAACAGCGTCCTCAAAGCCCACGGCCGCAGGACTCTGCCATGGAGGAGAGCTCCCAGTCCAAACCAGAGCCCACGGCCGCAGGACTCTGCCATGGAGGAGAGCTCCCAGTCCAAACCAGAGCCCACAGCCNGCCGCAGGACTCTGCCATGGAGGAGAGCTCCCAGTCCAAACCAGAGCCCACGGCCACAGGACTCTGCCATGGAGGAGAGCTCCCAGTCCAAACCAGAGCCCACAGCCGCAGGACTCTGCCATGGAGGAGAGCTCCCAGTCCAAACCAGCACCTCCAGCCCCTTCCACATACTGGGGGCACAGACCCAGCTTTAGGGTTTAACCTGAGCCCAGCGCTGGAAAACCAACCCAAAATCCAGCCCTGACCATTCCTGAATGTGAGCAACTTCCAAACCCTCTGAGTTTCACAGATCAGCATCACTCCTCTAGGAAACCAATCCTTCAAAATACTGGCTCCCGCTTCCATGAAGGGGTTTCTGCAAGGACAATAATCCACGTTTTCCTGAAAGAGCTGCCGTCCCCTGTGACTCCGGTGCCGCATCCCGTGTATCCTTCAGGGATCCGAGTCTGGGTGAGTGCGTGGCCTCAGGGACGCCCAAGGACCGCTGGGCTCCAGCACCGCGGCCTCGCCCGCCCGACGCTGCGGCGGCAGGGAACGATGGCGGGCGCTGGCGGGGAAGGGCTGGCTCACGCCTCGGGGCCTCGTCACCTCCCGCTCCCGCAGAGGACACGGAGCACGGCAGCAGCTGTGCCCTGCAGGGTGGCAGCAGCAGTGGGACGAGCTGGCTTCCAGCCGCGTGCAATCCAGGGGATCCACAGGGGTGGATCCCTGCTGCCAGTGGGAGTCGGACTGGATGCCCTTCCCGAGGCTCCTGCCAGCGGGAATTATTCTGTGAGGTACAGCGGGCCAGGAGGGTTGCCAGGAGTGTCTCAGCAGCTGCGATCACCACTCCAAGCTGCAAAGCACAGCCCCAGAGCCTCCCTGCCCTCTCAGGGGTGGCTGTGGTGATTTCCCTCTGGGAGGACTGCTGGGAAAAGGGGGATGAGGAATAGACTGTCTGGCCATGAGCTGCTGGGAGGAAATGGGGAACATCTGATTCCCTTCCTTCAGAACTCTGCGTGTTGATGGCCAGAGAAGCTGCCCCTGGATCCCGGGAAGTCTCCAAAGCCAGGCTGGATGGGGCTTGGAGCAGCCTGGGATGGTGGAAGGTGGCCCTGCCATGGCACGGGTGGCACTGGGTGAGCTTTGAGGTCCTTGCAGCCCAAACCAGTCTGGGATTCCTGAAGGGAGAGCGGCGCTTGTGGCCGCTCCCAGGCCCAGTTACACCACGAGGAACACACGGTTCTGCAGCTCAGAAGAACATGGAGAACGAGGCAGTTCCATGGTAAAGGTTTGTAAGATAAATATGAAATTTAGTGATATTTAGCCAGGCAAATGACAGGTAATCATTCATTGCTGTAACAAATTTAACTACTTCAGCTGATTCTTCGTTGCTCACAAGCAAATCATTTGTGTTTCAAATATTCTATTTTGTTCTGTTATTCCCTGAAAAATTCCTGTGTTCCCTCTTGTGAAGTGTTTTCAAGCAGCTCCTTCTGCTCACACCTCAGCTGTGCTGGTCAGTTTTTTCTGCCCAGACAGGCACGTTCATTCCTGCTTGGGATGGTGGGGTCACAGCTTCCAGAGCCAGGGACAAACAGGAGCCTTCACCCACAAACCTCCCGCTTAAATTGTTGTTCCCTCCCCGGTGCTAAGCAGCCTGTGCTTGAAGATGCAAATTAACATTTCTTTGCCATTTTTGCCGTGCTGACTGAGCCCCAGGTGGGTCACATTCCCCAGTCCCAGCAGGAATTTCCGCGGTGCTAGCCGGGCCGCGCTCCCCGAGCCCCCCGCGCTTCCATGGGCTCTGCTGGATGGGATTTCCTAGAAACAGGAGCCAGAGGCTGTGCACCAGCACTGCCTTCCCGGGGCTTGTTTCTGAGAGCTGAGCCCAGCTCCGGGAAGCTTTCCAAGGAAATTTTACCCTACATTGCCCCCCTCCTCCCCAAACAAAGCGTTCCCCAGCGTGTCTGACAGGAATGGAACAGAGCAGGCGAGAAATGCTGAGGTATTGCACACAGGCCTCGCAAGCAGCATGGGGATAAACGGAATAAGCTGGACATTATTTTTCCAGCCATTCCAATTCCGAGCTCAGCCACCCATGGGACTAACCTTGCCTGCTTCTTGTTGACAACTCCTCTAATTCATCCTGATGCTGATGACTAATATTCCTTGGGTAAAATCCTTGACCTTGCTGAGGTCAAATGCAAAACTCCTATTAACTCTAATAGGGCCAGAATTTTCCTTGGATCCCTGCGTGTCCTGGTGGTACCTTTACAGCTTCCTGCACTCCTCAGGCCTGGCCAGCTGCAGGAACACAATCCCTTCCCTCCCCACTGACAGACCTCCAGCACCTGGTTGCCATCCAGGAGTATTTTGGTGAGAAAAGCTGCTTCCCGAACTTTTAGCAGCATCAGGAATCGGCAGTGCCTCCAGCAGCCTGCACCGAGGCCATCCCGTGGGACCTGTGGGATGTGACCACCCGGAAATGTCGCTTCTGGTGTTTGGGGGCAATGACAGAATTCCTGCGGCTTTTCGCGCTCCAGCGGCAGGAGGAAACAAGAGATGGGGTTTGATTGGGTTTTTTTCCACACTAAAAATAGGGACATGCCTGCAGCAGTTAGGAAGGGTTTATATTGCACCTGTGAAGGAGCGGGACATTGATTAATTACATGTCAAATTACAGCTACATTGAGTTGGCTCAATTATTCCATAAATCTCCCCGTTGTCTAATTAGGCAAAGAAGGAAGCAAAATCAGACTTGATTCATTTGAGTGTTTCACTGAAATGACCTGGAGCTCTCACAACAGTTTGTACCGGGGTTGGTTTTGCCAGGACATGGATGCCCCTGGCTGGCCCCCCGGGACCCCACCTGGGACCCCCAGTGCCCCAGCCCAGGGTCTCCATCCCGCCCCAGTGATCCCGGTCCCAGCCCCTCCAGGGGATGCCCCCGGCCCCAGGCAGCCCTGACAGCTCTCACACAGTCTCAGGACATCACAGGACTTAGATTTATTTCCTTCTACAAATGTGGACGTGGTCATATAAATGTTGTGTCCGTCTTCTGTGGGTGCCAACTCCCCAGCCCTGGAAGTGTTGGAGGCCAGCCTGGATGGGGCTTGGACAAACCTGATGCAGTGGAAGGTGGCCCTGCCCATGGAACAAGATGGTCCTTGGGTCCCTTCCAACCCAAACCTTTTTATGATTCTATGATAATCCTGGCATTTAAGTAACTGCAACATTTAGGACACACTGAAATCACTTGTTGTTTTTAGGACAGAAGTAGAAACACGTTTACACAACAGCTATTGTTTAAGAGCCAAGCTTTGCCTCCTGATCTCTGCCCTGCCCTTCCCTTCCGGCTCCTCCTCAGTAGGAAAATCAGCGTGGACATGTGGTGGCTGTCTGTCTTAGAGGGGATCCATGGGGACACTGGGGTCTGAGGGGTCCTTCCCAACCAGGCCATGCCTTTGCTGGCAGCGTCAGAGCAGGTGGCTCCTTGGGCTCGGTGGCACCACGGCCACCCCCGGGCACTGCTCAGCCACTGCCTTGGATGTGGTTTCACCACCCAGAGCGTGGATAAAGGTCACTGAAAATCCAGGATCACAGAAGGAACGCCAGTGCCTCCAGCTTAGGAGCAAAAACCCTGTTTTTCACTGGCAGCTCTTCATGGAAAAGATGTGTCTGTAAGAGGGTCCTTTGTTTGTAGTGATTTTTTGTAAAGGATAACTTTGCATCACCACGTAACGCTCCTGTCAAAGGCTCCAGGCCTGCCTTTGGTGGAAGGAGGCTTTCCTTGGGAGTAAACAACAGGAGAAGGCCATGTGTCACAGAACAGAGCCGCAAGCAGAGGGCCCAGCCTGGCTGTGCTTCGGGGCCTCCAACCCAAGGGAAAACATTCGTGGCCAGGGCTGTTGTTTTTGCTTTGAAGGACACAAGTGTGAAGATCCTTTGCTCCGGTGCAGGTGGTGTTTAGGCAACAGCAGAGTCTGTTTTTCCAGCTGTCCAGGACTGTGCCTCAGCTCAGAGAATCACGGAATCCTGGAACGGTTTGGGTTGGAGGGGACCTTAAAGACCACCTTGTCCCAGCCTGTCCCACACCTTCCACTATCCCAGGGTGCTCCAAGCCCCGTCCAGCCTGGCCTTGGACACTTCCAGGGATGGCTGCTGGTTCCATGAAGTCCCTCTGTGTCCCACTGCCCAGCCAGAAGGGAGCAGGGCAAGGTCAGCACCAGGAAAATGACGGAAGCACAGTGCCCACCAACACCTCCAAGGTAAGGCTGTACGACGTTGGCAACAGCCCAAGTGGAAAGACCCCAGGGCTTCTTCCAAGCACATCCCGCGTGTGCACGAAGCTGTGACTGAGACACTGCCTTTCCAATGGAATTGTATGGGATTGGGTTCACTCTGTGCCCACCCTGTGCCTTCCAGAGCTGGATCCAGCACCAAATGTCTCCTGGATAATTGGGCCCAGCCAGCTGGAGATTTCCAGCAGCAGGACAAACAGGGCTTCAGAGGAGCTCCACAGTTCTGCTCCACTGCTGTGAGTCCGGAGATTCATCCCGCTGGCATCACACCAGGTTAATAAAAGAGGTCAATTAGGTGTGTAAAATACCATAATTAATTAATAATTACTTAATCATAATCCCGGTTAAAACCCAGTCAGCTGCCATTCCCACAATCCTGGCCTTACCCAGAGCCTCACCCAGGTGAAGGGCTCTGAGTGGCATTTGAGAGCTTCTTGTACACAACATTCCACCTCTTCCTTCCCTTAAATCCATGGCTCTAATAATGGCACAGCAAGACCTTTCTTTCCCCCTTTGCCCCCATATCAGTCACTTTCTCTAGTCCACCTCCCTTTTCATTTTTCTTTGGAAAAAGTTCCTCTGCTCTTTCCATCTGAAAGACTGGCTTGTGATGAATGGAGCCAACAGGAAAGCGAGCACCTGACCACGTGGGATTAATGTGTGGCCTCGGGGTCACCTGTTTATTTCAGGAAACTTCGGTGTTCCCAGAGAAAATCTGTTGGCAGAGACACCTCTCGACACGCAGATATTGTGTGTTTATTAGTTAGGACAGACCTTTAGGACAGGTCTTAAAGAAGGTGCTGCCATGCAGCTTTCCAGAAGGTGCCACCAGACAGACGGATCCCTGCAAGGGCACCAGCAAGAAGCGAAGTCCCCACCTGTCTGCAGGGTGGCATCTTTGGCAGAAAGTCTCACACGTTTGTGTGATCCTGCCAGGAGTTCCCACTGTAACAGTGGTTTGAATTTTCCAGCTCCTTTCTACCAATGTTACACAGGTTAAAGTGCCCCATGGTGGAGGTTCCCTGCTTCCAGCACCTCAGTTCTCTCAGGTGCCCCCCTGCAGACAGGCATGAAGTAGTAGGAGGCAATGAAATTAAAGGGAAAAGAGGGGGAAAAGAAGTTTTGTGGACAGTCATAGAATTCTGGAAAAGAAGATCCTGAGGGAGCCTCAGTGGGATGTGAGGAGCTGGAGCGTGTCCGTGTTCACTGTAAATCACCAAGGGGGCACAGGCACCCCTAAATTATTTACTGCACGCCTGGGCTGCTGGGGCCACAGGTTTTCTCCTGCAGAGAATGTCAACAAATACTATGGATTCACCACAGTTCCCACCAGGCCTGGCCATTGCAGGAAAGGTCCAGAGAGATGCATCTTGTTTTGATCATTACATTTTGGGTTAGGAAACACAGCTTGACATGAAATCCAAAAATGCCAGAAATGCCTTTTGTCCACCAGTGGTTTTCAGCAGCTCGTTAAACACTCACAGATTGTTTGGGCAGCCTAAACCCTGACAGCCCTGTGATGGAGACATCTTTCCTCTATTTGGGCTGATGTGTGAGGTTAGGCAGCACTCTGCCCCTCAGCCATCGCCGCATCCCAAAACGTGGCTTGGGAAAAACAGCACTGCAGAGTGGTCAGCTGGGCTTTGCCAGCCCTGTCTGGAATGTTCCCCGTCACCATTGAGCAAACAAGGTTTTCTGAACTCCTGGAGAGGTGGCACAGAGAGGGGAGTGCCTGGGCCCCGTGTGCTGACAGAGGCTCAGCTGCAGGGGTTTAGGCAGTAATGTGCAGGAGGCAGAGCAATAACGTGGGCATGGAGAGGATGAGCAGGGCTTGCTGATGGAAGGAGGGGATTGTGGCTCAGGACTGCTGGGTGGTGAGATTTTTGGCTTACAGGGCAAAAAAATGCTTAGCAGGAAAAGTCCACCTAAAAGGACAAGGTGCCTGGCTGTGACCCGTGAAGCTCCTGGATGTGCTGGCAGCTGGGTGGTGACCTGGAGAAAGCCGTGGTGTGGCCTGCTTGGTCTTGGGCTCCTCGAGAAGAGTCCCAGGGGCAGCACGTCTGCCCACATCCCGATGTTTTGGGCTTCAGGAGCTGGTCCCACCTGGTCCCACCCCCCGCAGGTGCTGCTCTGGCTGCCGAGGGAAGCAGGTGAGTGTCCAGCCCCTGGGGTTTGGTGTTATCCCAAAGGAGCCAAGAGCTTCAGGGACAGCCTTGCTCTGCTCCAGTCAGAGAGGGAAGGGGCAATAATTTGGGGGAGCCTAGCCTGTGAAATGCATCAGTCTGAAATCCTAAATTGGTTATTTTGGTGTCGTGTGGGCATGGCAGAGCCAGAACTGCTCAATGCATGGCTGAGGTTCTGGTGCTTTCAGCTGGCTCAGTCATTTAGCTTTTCTATTAAGCTCCAGTGCAGTAAAAATGGTAATTATAGTAAATCGTGGCTTTTCTCTTGATAATGATGTATGCAAATGGACTTTAAGGGAACAATTGAATTATGCTGATCCCTTCTGGGGCTCCACTGTGACACCAGAGCAGACGTCTGGCGCGGTTCGAGTGTAGAATCACCACAAGTCTTGTTCTGCTGCACAACAGGGTCAGAAGGTCTTTCTTCCAGCCCTCCTGGCAATACCTGCAGGCACAAAAGGGCCACAAAATCAGAATTAACACATTTTGAGCCTGACATAATCCTTTCTTAGTACAGTCCTGTTTGCAAGTAGCGCAGGAGAAACGTGGAATTTCCCTTCTAAAGATCCCTGAGCTTCCCACCCTCTCCCTGGAGCGGCTGAGCCCTCAGCCTCCCTTCCCTGTTTGGGGCAGGATCAGAACTGCAGGACCCACTCCTAACTTCTGTACAGCCGCTGTCAAAGCTGCTGCAGACAGGCACCAGACCGTGGGTGTTATTGTGATTTTTTCCAGTTTAATTCACCTCAAAGATGAGTTTTACCTGAGGTCACACAGGAATGTTGTGAAGTTTCGGGTTGTTCGGCAGTAAAGTGCTGCCTCCTGCTGGGTGCAGGGCCCTCTGAAAGAGACTGCTCAGTCATTTATTACTGAGGATTTCTTTCACCTGAACTTTGGAAAAGGCTTTGCAGAGATTGCCGAGCATTATTACTACATATACTTGTCAAATCCCTTGTTTTTAATAATTTAAGGAAATACTAGAAAATTATATTGTCAGTCTTTCCAACAACTAGAGAAGGCTTAAAGCATCTTTAAGAATCTCCTAGGTCAGACTCTGATCTGTTCCAAAAATGAGTGACAGGATTACTCAATAATGTTGACTAAAAGGAGATTTATGTTAAAGAAAAGCCTTACTCTCATATATGATACTGTACACCGTGGAGGAACTTTGCTCATAAAGGCAGAAATCCCTGTTTCTGTCAATCCTTGAACAAAATGTCTTCCCACATCCTCATAAGTGACCTCTTAACATGATTTTTAAAAATTAATTTTATTCCCTCGTGTAATTCCCATAACTAAGAGGAACTGAAAATATTCTGAGGTGTGGATATCCCAATCTGCATTCATACACCAGTACACCCTGGCAATGTGCAATTGGCATTTAAATGCCAATTTTCTCTCGGTGCTCTGGGGACGATGACACCTATAACTAACTACTTCAAATAACCAATTTCTTCTATTTACAGATGGCTCACAGGCTGTCAGTGGCAATATCTGGGTGTGTCCAATATTGCTGTTGTTGTATCAGTAAGGAAAATCTTGCCCATATATTCTCACCTGGATTTCCCCTCCCTTTGCTGGGGAGGCTCTTGCTGTCCACGTCCCTTTTGCCAGTCCCGTGACTGAGGGGGTGACACAAAAATAACCATCCTGAGGCTTTTCTGCAAAATCCCAACAACCCACTAGATGGCAAACAACCCCTTGAGAAAGCCCACAAACACAGCTCTTATACAAACAAAGCCGGTAAAATTCACCACTGGCAAACTGCTAATGGGATTACATTTTGGCTTTTAGTTAACCCCAGACAACAGCGAAGTCAGGCAAAAAAACATTAGTAAGATATAACAGTAAAAGCTGTTTCACCTTCCTGAATGCCGAGGTGCAATATGAGGTTTTACATGGAACGGTTTGGGTCAGAAGGGACCTTTAAAGGGACACCTCCCACTGTCCCAGGCTGCTCCAAGCCAGCCTGGCCTTGGGCACTGCCAGGGATCCAGGGCAGCCCCAGCTTCTCTGGGCACCCTGTGCCAGGGCCCCCACACCCCCAGGGAGGAATTCCTTCCCAATATCCCGTCTGAGCTTGCCCTCTCACTTCTGTCAGTGGGATGCACACCTCAGAGAGGCTGTGCTGTTTTTCTGCACAAGGACGGAATCTCACACTTTATTGCAAACAGTGGGAAATTTGCCTCTGACTCGGAGTTCAGTGGAGATTCCACTCAGGTACTGCAGGAGAAACAAAGTCCCTGGCAGAGCAGTAGATGAAGAGGCAAGGACGTGATGGCCCTGATCTTTCTGCTGTGAATCATTCTCCGAGGAGGAAAAAATAGCATAAAAGACCTCTCGAGGTTAAGGAGACACTTGAAAATGCTTTAAAAGCAGAACAAACTTGCAAAGCCGTGAAAAAACGCTTGAAGAGCTCACAGACCATGACAGGAATTCGTTCCTGCAGGGAGACAAGGGGCCAGCTGATATCACCCAGCTCTGCCCTCGCTCTGCTCTGTGCCCTCCTCGCGTTGCCAACTGGTATTTTAACACTTGGATGATAAAGTAACAACTTGGTTAATATTAAAGCAGCTTTTTTCATTTATAGGCACTAAGGGCTGCTCCTCACGAGCAGAGCAGTGAGTTGTGACCACAAAAACCCAGCAGCAGAGCAGGAGAGGGCGTGAGCCCCTCGGAGCCGTTCCGGAGCAGATCTGAAGAGCCCAAGAGCCTTCCTGGTTCCTCTGACCATGCACACAGCGCTGCTCTCCCTGACCTCGCCTCACCCTCAGCCGCTGCCGATCGCAGCTCAGTAAATGCAAACGGTGAAGCGGTGAAAGATTTGCTTGGTATTTACATGAGGCGAAGCATCCCTGCAGCGGCTGAGCCTCTGCAGGGGAAGCACCTGCTGCCACCGTGGGCTGCTCGCAGCTCGACGCTTCCTTCCCGGCGCAGCTGCTCTGCCGGCGATCAGATAAGCGGGTTTCGGTGACAGCCCCGTCCCCGGCAGCAGGATGTGGCCCCGGCGGGCTCCCACGGGGCCCCTCCGGGCTCGCAAACGCTCCAGAGCCGCGCCGTGGCCCCGGAGCCCGGCCGGGACAGGCACCTGTGGCTCCTGCTGCACGGCAAGGTGGCTCTGGGAACGGAATGTCCCCCTGGGGCCGTGCCAGGGCTGCCAGCACGGCCCGGGTGGGCAGGAGACTTCCCAAGGCTCCCAGTGCCGGTCTGTGAGCCTGCACGGCGAGGCAATTCCTGGGCAAAGCTATTGCACCTCAAACAGATTTAACTCGGAATGCTCGCTCGGGCTCAGTCTGCTGGCCCAGGATGAGGGCAGCACGCGTGGTGCTGGGTTCTGCAGGCTGAGTGTCACAGTCATGACACAGCCAGACACTGCGCTCGGTGGCTTGGCCATGTCCATGACACGGCCAGGCACTGCGCTCGTGGGGTAGGCCATGTCCATGACACGGCCAGGCACTGCGCTCGTGGGGTAGGCCATGTCCATGACACGGCCAGGCACTGCGCTCGTGGGGTAGGCCATGTCCATGACACGGCCAGGCACTGCGCTCGTGGGGTAGGCCATGTCCATGACACGGCCAGGCACTGCGCTCGTGGGGTAGGCCATGTCCATGACACGGCCCGACACTGCACTCGGTGGCTTGTCCATGTTCACGACACAGCCAGACACTGCGCTCAGGGGCTTGTCCATGTTCACGACACAGCCAGACACTGCGCTCAGGGGCTTGTCCATGTTCACGACACAGCCAGACACTGCGCTCAGGGGCTTGTCCATGTTCACGACACAGCCAGACACTGCGCTCAGGGGCTTGTCCATGTTCACGACACAGCCAGACACTGCGCTCAGGGGCTTGTCCATGTTCACGACACAGCCAGACACTGCGCTCAGGGGCTTGTCCATGTTCACGACACAGCCAGACACTGCGCTCAGGGGCTTGTCCATGTTCACGACACAGCCAGACACTGCGCTCAGGGGCTTGTCCATGTTCACGACACAGCCAGACCCTGCCCTCGGTGGCTTGTCCATGTCCACGTGTCCCTCAGCTCCGGGAGGTGGCTCGTCCCTGCTGACACACGCTCCTCCTCGGCTCCTGCCCCGCAACAGTTGGGCAAGCCTGGCCAGCCAAGCCAGCCTCATCCTTCTTTTTCTGTCCTTCAAAGCTGCAGACTCATGAGGAAAGCTCTAAAAATAGTTTAGGCCTCTCGTCGTAGTGACAAATGTCCTCCTGCCGGAGCCGGAGCTATATCTGTGCCTGCCGTGAGCCGTGCAGGACACAGCCTGTTCTTGTCTGTCCCCTCTGTGCCGGTGGCTCTGCTGTGACCGCCTCCAGCTTAACCTGCACCCCGACCTGTGCCTCCTTGCTGCCTCCCGCACCACCAGCCCGCTCAGCTGGGACAGGTCTGGGACACCCACACCTGCACACGGACAAAGGAGGGGACCGCGCACCAAGGACAAACCCGGGCATGTGCCCAGGTCAGGCCTTTCCCCATCAGGATGATCCAGGGCGCAAGAGCCTCTTGCTGAAGCAGAGTGGGTTTGGGAACCTCGTCTGTGCTCAAGGTCATCCTCTCCCAGGTGCTGTTTTCCCAGTCTTCTTACACCCAGCTGGGAATGCCACCAGAGCCGTGGCAGCTTCCCTGGGCCAGCTGGGATTTCAAGTGACGCACTGGTGGGGACGGCACCCAGGCTGGCTCCGCGTTTCTCCCTGTTCCCAAAGGTGGCCAGAAGCGTTTGTGACCCGCTCAGGAGTGGCCGTGCCGAGGGACGGAGCTGTGACACCTCGGGGACAAGAAGCAGCCTGTTTGTTCCTGTCACACCTTCACGGTTTCGGGTGTCACCGCCAGTGCTGAGTCAAAGCTGGGGCACAGCAGAAACCACCTGCCCTCGGAGCCACCTGGCAACAGAGATGTCACCACATCGCTGTCACGCGTCGGGGCGATTACCTGGCCGGTGCAAAGCTCTGCTTCCACCCTCTGCATCTGCCCACACCGAATTCCGGCTGCTCGTGGCAGCCCATGCACAAACACGCCCTGCGGAAGAGCTGAAGCTGCTCACACCCAACCTCTCCAGAGAGCGAAGCCCAGAGGTCCTGCCTTAAAGGTCATTACTGTCGCTGATCTACACCTCGGTGGGATAAGATATCTGGGTGATAAGATCCAATAAATCAAATTCCACGTGCTTTTCCTGGAATACCAGTGTGTCTCTAGGAGAAAAGAGTTTTAAATCTTCTGGAAAACAGGTTTGAACTTCAGTGACTTCAAGCCCAATTTGTAAATGCATCAAGCTGCTGCCTTTGTGTATTTATTTATATTAATACTATTATTGCAAAGAGGTGAGCTTTTGAACATCAGTCTGTAGAAGAAACTGATTTTAATACATCGTGAGTACTCCTAAATTCCTTGTTTTCCCAATGCCTTGCACTGCTCTGATGGAAGTCCAAGCCATTCCTGTGTGTTGTCATGGAGAACCTGAAGAGGCAAGTCCATAAACTCATGAACTGACAGAAATAGTCTTCATTTACGCACTAAATCTTCTGAAAAATCTGTGTAACACTCACAGAAATGCAGATTTACTGAGGAAACAAAAGGCAACAAATGTTGTGCCTCGAGTATGAGGTTCGAAGAGCAGAAATGTTCCAGTTCTGCAGTGAATTTTACATTCTAGATGACAGAATAATTGAAAAAAAACCCCTGCTTTAATACACGAACAACGTTTAAATCGTTTCTTGATAAAGACTAAGCCAGTCACCAGCTATGCCCTCACTGCAGTAAATAAATGAGTGCGAGGAATTCCACTGAAACCGAGGAGGGAGAGATTCGGGGAGTGGAAGGTAAAGGCTCAGTTAACCTGGAACAGAGAAACCTTTACAGCCAGGAGTATCCCAACTGCCCTGGTTTCACACCCAGTTATTCACGGTGCGAACTGCAGGGTGTGACTTCACTGCTCAATTCCTCTTTTCTCTTTCAAAACCAGTGAGCAAGAGCTTAAAGAACTCGCCCTCTGGGAACGATTTCAAATAATCCTCCTTGTTCCGCTGAGCTGTTAATTCGGAGCCCAAAACTGGAGTCGCTATAAATCTTTCATAAAGGTATCTAACGAATTTCTCTTATAATTTGGCAGAGCAAAACAGTTTATCCAGCTGGAATAAATCCCACTGCCAAGTTTTTTTGGCACCAAACTTTTATATCAATGCAAGCCCAGTACTCGACACATACTGCGGCTGTACTTGCCATGAGAAGTCCTGTTTAAGCCAATAATGCAGATTTTTATCACTGAGATGGGAGGCAATTCCAGATTCTCAGTTAATTTATCACATTCGGCATGAAGAATTAAAGTCAATCTCGTAAATTATTTGATTTTTAAAAAAAACAAACTTTCAACGAATGTTTTAATTAATCTTCAACTTTGGAGATTTTAGAATTTAATGAATAAATTGATCAGTAAGTTGATCTAAGCATATTCTGCATTGTCTTAATCTTGTCTATTTGATATGACAGCAGAAACTTTTAGATATCAGCTCGTGTCAAAATATTTTCCTGCCTAAATTCCTGTCACGTTGTTTTCTTACAGCCATCATTCTTCAAGGAAATCAGATTTTTCTGTCCTCACAGATTCTTATTTTCCCAAAATAACCTTTTCTTTTCTGTTAAGGTAATTGCACACTGTAATTTGTAGTAATTTGCTAAGAAATTGGTTTGTATTTTGTTCTGGGAAGCATTTGCTGCCAAGCCTGTAAATCCTGAAGGGGTTTAGGCACTGAGGTGATGTCACCACCCACCAGAAGGAGGGTTTGGGATATCCAAAACTCGCTTTCCATGAGGTGTTTCCTTTTTTCCCTTTTTTTATTGCTCAGCTTTGGTGTCTCTCACCGCAGTCAGACAGCTGGAAGAGCAAAATCAGTTTATATTTGTGTACAACTGATGTAAAGAGGCGCTTCCATGGCCTGCGGAGTTCCAGGCCAGAGGGCTCCAGGAGAACCAGGCTCGTAAATGTCTCACCGTGACTCAAGCAGCAATTAGGGATTGGTGCTGCTTTCCAGCAGTGTCCTGGCAACAAAGCTCTGCTCCTGCTGCCGGGGGCACAAGGCACTGCTCGTCTCTGCCGAGTCCAAAAATACGCACAGAAAACCATCAAGGATTGGGAAGAACGGTCAGGCGGGTTGAGCTGCGTAAGAGGAGCAAACACAAACCTCCCCAGCTTTCTGAAATATCAAAGTGTAGCCTGGAAAACTGGAGCGCATTAAAAGCAATAAATGATGGGTGTGTGCGTGGAAAAAAAAAAAAAAGCGGGCAAATTCCACTGCGCTGACACCTGCTGCTTCCATGACTCATTTTTCAGCCTTTCCAGCCCCTCTGGCACACGGTGGTACCTGTGAGGGAAACGGAAAGCCAAAAAACGCGGGATTTTCACTTCAGGACAATCTGAGGGTCGGAGAACTGAGTCAACTCTTCCCAGCTCTCCTTTATTACTATTTCTTTAATCTTCAGTGCCTTCAGTGGGCTGTGAATTGCGTTTGCCATTGCAGAGGTGTTCAGCACCAGCGTTGTGGCTCCATAGGACTTTTTCTGGCTCTGTTATCACAACTCCAGAGACTGTTTCAGGTTTCTAAAAGGCCAGTGTTGTTCCAGCTTGGTGGTGAGATTTTTTTATTCCGTGTAGAATTGTTTTTAAAATCTCAGGGATTGTACAGCACACGGCTATAGGAGGGGAGCTTGTCAAAGGGCCAGGAAAATAGGGTGAACTATTCCAAATAACTGAATAATAAATAATGTCCTTTCCAAATAGCCAGAATCCCTGCTGAGTCATGAACCTGCACATAAAACAGCTCAAAATTAAACGCTTTATTTCCATTATAAAACCACTATTTTGGTGATAGTTACAGACTCTCAAGCACCAAACTAGAATTGGAAAAGAAGGGTAAAAAGCAAACGTACTGCAGGGACCTTTTTAAAAGACGTATTTATAAAACTGAGTTAGTTTATTAATGACTGTAACTGTGACACAAAATAAGGCGCTGCTCCACACCCTGTGAGGAGGACGAGCGGGCCACGAGCACCTTGGCCTCCTCCTCAGGGCTGATCCCGGGGATCCTGAGGGAGCTGGGAAAAGGTCTGGAGCCCCAGGAGAGGCTCAGGGAGCTGGGAAAGGGGCTCAGCCTGGAGAAAAGGGGGATCGGGGGGGACCTCGTGGCTCTGCACAACTCCCTGACACGAGGGGACAGCCGGGGGGGATTTGGGATCTTATCCCAGGGAACAGGGACAGGAGGAGAGGGAACGGCCTCAGGCTGGGCCAGGGCCGGCTCAGGGTGGAATCAGCAGGAATTTCCCCATGGAAAGGGTGCTCAGGCCTTAGCAGGGGCTGCCCAGGGAGGTTTGGAGCCCCCATCCCTGGAGGTGTCCAAGGAAGGCCTGGACGTGGCACTCAGTGCTCTGGGCTGGTGACAAGGTGTGGATCAGCACAGCTTAGACTCGAAGCCGGAGATTTTTCCCGACCTCTAGGATTCCGGGATTCTGTGGCTGCTCCCGGCGGAGCAGCCGGGGCGGGAGCGGGGCGGGGCCGCCGCCTGCTCCCCACACAACATGGCGGGCACGGCCCGTGAGGCGGCGCTGCCACTCAAACCCAGCGAGCCAATCAAGCGCGGCGGCCGCCGAGGGGGGGCGGGATTTACCCGTCAGCGCGCGCGAGCCGTTACGGCCGCGGACGGATCCGGGGCGCGCGGCGCGGGGTTGTGCTGCGGCTCTTCCCAGAAGTGACGCCAGCGCCGGGGCTTTCCCGGGCGCCGCGTCCCGCGTGGTCGCGACAGCGGGGGATGTCGCGACATCCCGGCCTGGCCGGCAGCGCTGAGCCACCGTGGGTGCCGTTCGGGCGCGCGGTGTCCGGAGGCAGCCGCGGGTGCGGCGTGCGCGGCCGCTGTGCCCTTCCGCGCGTCTCGCCGGGAGGGCGAGGGCGGCTGCTCCATGTGGGAATGTTTCCTCATTTATTGTGAATTTATTACGTACAACGGCTAAGACTGCAGGAGCTGGTTCATTTTTATTTCGTTTTTTCCTTAATAAATGAAGTGGGAGGGAATTTTCCGCTGGAAAGGCGCAGCCCAGCTTCTGCCAGTAGTATCTCACGATCGCCTTGTTTATTCAAATTTATGGATTTTTTTCCCTGTCTGTGACATATTCCAAGCACCAAAAGCTCTAGGACAGGGCTTGGATCCAGGGCACTGGATTAACTACCCGTGCGCTATTACTCTATTTTATATACCTATTCTGCAGCATACACCTATTCTACCTAATATACCTATTCTCCGCCCATGGCAGCGGTTGGACGGGACTGACCATGAAAATCCTTTCCCACCCCAACTACTGTTGTGATTCCGTGATTACACCGCGGTTTATCCAGCATCCCTGCCGCTCCCTCGCTGCTGGTCGTGTCCCGTTCCCATTCCCGGTTCCCGTTCCCGGTCCCGGTGTCGGGGCGTGTCCCGCGGACTCTTTTTTCCCGCCGCCCCCCGCGCGCGCGGCGCTGGCGCGTGCGTCACGCGCGGCTCCGCGCAGTCGGCGCGCGGCCGCTCCCGGGAGCGGACCCGGACC
>VWPU01001368.1:0-26970 GCA_013398955.1 Callaeas wilsoni | reverse complement strand
CGCCCGCGTCGCTCTCATGCATATGGATAAAGGGGCGGGGAAAGCCGGGAGGACAAGGCCACGCCCCTCCCCATATTGAGGCGGGGGGGTGAAACCACTGCTGGGGGTGGGGGGGGAGGGAGGTACCAAGTGGCTCGTCATGAGGGGAGAGGCGGGGGCCGCCATGGCGGGTTCGTGGCGCGTTGTGTCGGGCAGCGCTTGCTGCTCGCCCTGGCGTCTCCTCAGGGCGCGGCTCCCCGGGCTTGGGGGAGTCCCTTGCTTCGGCTGTCGGGGCTGCGAGTCACCGCGCCTTGTGGGGTGCGCCCGGGAGCCGCCTGGGGCGCGCGGGGGTGGCCCCGGGGAGCCCCGAGTGCGGGAGCCGCGCTGGAGGCTCCCCACAGGCTCTCCCAGGAACTTCTCCTCCGGCCTGTGTGGGGTGAAACTGCCCCGCTGATCCTTGTGACCCTTCCGGCCCCAAACCCCCAAACTGCGGGATCTGAGTGAGGGCGGAGCCTGCGCTATCCCTCAGGATCTCGCCCGTGGATCAGGTGCTGCTCAGGATCCTGCCCGGGGGTCAGGTGCTGCTCGGGTCCTGCCATGCCCTGAAATAAAGATGCTGACCACACATGGGTTTTTTTGTACTGAAACTCCACTTGGGAGGAACCAGCGCTGTCACAGCTCCTTCCCCCATGAGTTACCACTGTTAAATATTCTCCGTTTTCCCAAACCATTCCTATATAAGGGGCAGGAAGGTGTCGGGAATGTGGTTTCAGACCAGTGCCCTGTGGCTTGGCCGTTTTGCTGTTAGGATATTTAAAAAGTGTCTCTGCTGTGCAAAAGGGCGGGAATGCCTTTGCATCACGCATGGCACAGGTGATGGATCTGTCGTCTCCACCTTGTTCCTCATTCTCAAGGCTTCCGAAAGATCATCCCCGCAACCGCTCACTGGCTTTGAGAGCAGAGGTTTGCAAGGGGATGAAGAAGGTGGCACATAAAAAGCAAATCTCATTTTAGGAAGCTCAGTTTAAACCCAAAGCAGTTTTACTTTCAGATCTTGTAGTCCCTCTGCGAAGCAGCCACTGGGAATCTACTTATTATCCTGTACCCAGTAAACTGGGAATACCCTGCATTTTTTCATGGTCCATGCCTCTCTTTCTGGTTTAACAGTAGCAAGTCAGCTATTTTTTTGTTTGTTTTTTTTGTTTCCTGGGCCAGGCCACTTTTTAAAGATCTGGCTAATAGTTTGGCAATAGAAACAGCTACTTAAATGTCCCTGCAAGCCAGGTCTGCCCTCAGTCCTGTGCGCGTCACTGCTGTGTCAAGACCCTGCTCAGCCAACGCAGTTGCTTCAGGAATCTTCAGGAATCTGTGCACACTGCCACCATTTGTCCACTGACAAAACAGTTGCTCCATCCCCTCGCCAGACCGCCTGGAGCCTTCCCAGGAGTTCCTTTTCCAGCCCTTTTCCCCTGCACAGTCAGAACCACGTGGACATCGGGCTTGTGAGCAGAGAGGGAACTTGTACACCAAGCAGAGAGGGTGAGAATGGAACCGAGCTGTGCTGATCCAGAGCGCTCAGATGGGTAAATCACCGCTCAGTGTTAATGGGAATGATTTATTTAAACAAGATTAGGGAAAAAACCCCCAACCAACTCTTAGTTTGTCTCATTCACAAGAGCCTCTTTCTCTATTTCTGCTCCTGTGCCATGTAACAACACCTCTCATACAGTTCCTGTGGCCAGGTTGGCTGCTTCTACCACAAGTTTCAGCTCTCATTATCCCTGACACATTCATTAGTGACACATTCACTAAACAGTGCTTAAAATTAACTGGTTCCCATGCCCAGACCTGCCTCTTCTTCAAATTTGATTCTCCCTGCAACCCCTTTGTTCTCCTTCTGCTTCGCCTGCACTTCTTTGGATAGGAGTTCACTGATTTCTTCTGAGAACGTACAGATTAAATTAAAACTAATTTAGCTTCTGCTTAATCTCTCCTCCCAGTGATCTTCAAAGCCTTTCTTGATGCCATTCCCAACTTGAATTTTCTTTACTCCTCCTGCTTCCGTTTGCTTTTCCTCCCCTTCCTAGCTGTCACTTTCTCATCTGGAGCTCCCCCCTCAAGCACAACAGGTGTAGGAATTCCTCAACTGCTGTTTCCCCCTCACCCCAGTAATCCCATATTTTGGTCGCCTTTGTAGTTAAGGTTACTCCATCCATTACTGTCCTCAGCCTCTTACTCATTTTGTGATTTCAATAGATGTTTTAACTCCTTCCATCTTAAAGCTTGTGACCAGAATGAAGAAAGCCTGGTTCCCCACACGTCTGTGCCTCGTGGTTTGTTAACTTTAGGGTGTAAGGTGCAAGTTTTAACTGAAATCTCTTCCGAAGTTGTGGTTTATTCAACATTTCTCTTTAGTCATTGGATGCTGTTGCCCAAAAGTTCCCACTGCAGATTTTCCATGTTTTGGGGAGAGCATGATACATCCTCTCTGCTCCACAACTTATTTTCATGAAAGTCACAGGAACTAAATAATTCTGTCAGCTTTAATCCTGTCTGGAGTAAGCCACTAGATTCAAACATTATAAAATGACATGGATACGCCCTCAGATATACCTGTACCTATGTGACATGACCATATAAACCCCGTTCCCACAAGAAAGTAACCTAAAAATCATTCCTGATCAAACTCACGACTTCCAGCTCACTGAAAGCTTTGATCCCACTCACTGTCAAGAGGTCCCTGCTTTTCAATTTGTCTTCAGTCATCTCTGATACAGCTTCTGCAGGCTTAATTTTTAAAGCTTAAGCTTAATTTTTAAAATATCACAGCTGAAATGGCTCCAGGAGATGAAGATTTAAGAAAAGCCCTAAAAATAACAGGACCCTTGAGAGAAGCTGGCAACTTGGAAAACAGGAGCAGCAGGGGAAACAAATGAAGAAGCAACTGAGATGAGTGATCCAAAGGCAAACAACAAAAAATCCCAACAAAACAGAAACAGAAAGGACAGGTGCCTTTTCTTTCTGTTTCTGATTGTCCAAACAAACAGTGTTGTCCCTCATCAGTTCTGCAACAGAAAAAGGATCCAATCCACAGGATGGAAGACAGCACTCCTGAGGAAATTCTCCATACTACACATCTTATAAGGATTATTACACAGCTGATGAGGTTTTATGCTCTGAGCTCCCATTGGTATGGGTGCACTCGCTTCAATGCAGTGGTGAGAGGGCTGCTTTTCTTTCTAAAAAAGCAAAAGCCACATGCCGGGGTGAATGAAATGTCACTTTTAATACTTCGTAATGGCAAATTACAAATACATAAAAATGGGGTTTGATGATATTCAGGCAAATAACTGAACACTCAGATTCTCTAGTTACCTTCTTCACATTGTACATGCTAAATACACTTATTAAGTATAGCTCATCACTTCAAGCGTGCCCAGATAGGTTTGTAGGGTCAAGATCTTACTTGACTACTCAGAACAGTCCACAATATATATAAGCACTCCTCTCAGCTGGCACAAATAATTGCACACGCAAAACTATTGAGGTCCTGCCTCATCAAATGAGACAAGCACTTTCTCAAATCTCTTCTCTGAAATACACTTTCAGTATCAATTTAGGCACAGTAGCATTGTGCAAGTGTATTGGGGGGCAAAATTCTATCCTACATACAGCTGCTAGAGGAATTAGGCTTACTCTGACATCCTCCAGCAATTACCACATTATGATATTACAGCTGTGTGCAAAACATAACATTCATCTGCATTTAACCTGTTCAGATCACTTCTCGTGCCTCTCCACTGTGTACGTGGCAACTCTTTCATAATTAAGCTTTCAAAGGCAACATTTACATAGAGGTGAAGGGTTGGGCTTCCATGCAGGTGGCAGTAATCTGTACTCATAACTTGTGGAATAAAGCCTGTAATTGCAGTGATAAGACTGGAATAATCTGAAGAGAGCAGGGTTTCCCTCAGATTTCCATAAAAATCAGGTGAGTTTTTAAGTGTTGATCTCCTGACAATGAGAGGCCTCTGCAGAAAACCAGTTTCTCCTTTCGTCACTCCAAGGGAATAAAAAGGATGTAGTAAGACATGTCAACAACTTAGATGTCCTCTGGCTGTTTGGAGAGCATTCCCAAGAGCAGCCTTGGTGTGTCCTGTTTGCAGGCACAGCACATTCCCATCTGCAGCCACAACTTTACGTGGTATAGGAGGAGCCTGGAAAAAACGTGTGATTTACTTTATAGTGGATATAGCTTTTAAGATTTTAAAGCCGAAATTAATGAGTTAACTCAGTCTAAATAAATGCTAAGCTTTGCTTGAACTAGATCATGGAGATCTGCGTAACTCGGCTGGGAACACTCCCTCTGGAGAAATTAAGAGCTTGTGTCCCACAGCAGGACTTGGGCTCAGACCAAGAGCTGGCACTGCAGTGCAGCACTACTGCAAGCAGTTTCTGTGCAGGGATCAGGATGCCATCCTTCCAATCAGCTGCTATTGGCTTCTGTTTTTCCGCCCTCTCTGTTCAGTAGAAAAACCAACCTACTTAAAGCCTCCTTAAACAAAAGGAAAAATTAGAAATGTCTTATTCAATATTTCTCCTCATGTTAAATCAAATTTGAATTTTCCAGAGCTGTGCATTAGCTGAATCACTGGCTGCACGCTACTCACTCCATCTGTTTATATGGTTGAGTCACCGCATTACCAATATTTTAACACGTTACTTGGAAAGAATTTTGGGCGATCTGGAGGACAAACCCCCAGAGCTCTGTAAGATAATGTTCCCTTCTCTGTGTTCTGTAGCACCATACTCTACTCATTGCTCCCTTTCTGCTACCAGAAAGATGTTAATTGGAACAAACTGCTATTTTAGGAATAAAAGCACAGCTTCCACTTACGAGCTGTGATGTAGAAATCCACTGTCGCCTCCCTATGTGCCATGTCTTGCCCTGGGAACTGTGCTCGGAGTTCCATGGTGATGGAACAAACATTTTTCACAACCCAGCATATCTTTTTTCCACTTGAGATACTACGAACGTGTTATTTTTTGAGGGCACACTGTCTGCTTTTAACAATGCCGAAAGCTGGGAGTATGTTACTGTTCAAAGTTTCTTCAAAAATGTGCTATATGTAAAAAGAAATTTTTATTTACCTCTTTGTAGAAAGTGGGGAGGGTGGAAGGGGGCAAAAAACAGGCTTGAAAAACAGAGTCAGAAGGACAGAGGTGGAGTTGCTAATACACATCTTATTTTATGAAAAACATAAAAAGAGAATATTTTGTGTGAATCTCACCATGAAGGACTATGAACGCATTCATGTTATTCTGGGAGTTGAGAAGCAGAAAGTGAAACCAACTGAAATAAAAGAAAACCAGTGAGACTAGTTTTACCTTTCAGACCAGGGGTTAGATCCAACTCTCGCAGAAGTCGGTGGAACAGTTCCCACCGGCTTGAGCGGGATTTGGATTCAGCAAAGTGAAATGCAGAAAAAATAACCAGGAAGCACTAATGAAAGGTTCTCAAACACTGGTCTACAGAGAACTTTCTTCAGTCCATGGAGACCTGACTTCCCTCTCCATTACTCATTTACTTCCAGCTGCTTTTGTGGGTTCCTGCATTTTGGAGCCCTGAAGGACTGAGAGGTGTTGGTAACCAGGAATGAGAATGGCCGGCCAGCAGAGCCAGCTCTTCTGGAGATGGAAGAGGAAAGAATTCAACTGCTGAGCAAACAGGGAAGGAATAAAGAAGGGACTATCTGAAGGAGCAGAAGGCCATTAAGCTGAGAGGATTAGGTGGCCTTCAGTGAGGATTAGGTGCTTTGCTGCCTAACGCAACTGTCTAGCCAGGCACCTGAGCTCCCAGCACAAAGCAGGAGCGAAGTGGAGCCCCACGCAGACGTCTGCACGGAGCTAAAAGCAAATAGGAAATGCCAAGGGCAGAAGCCTTCCACAAACATTCCCCTTCTCGTCTCTGCCAAGGTGGGATCTGTGCAAACTGCCACGCACCCCCACCCCGGGATGAAGGCAGCCAAGCCCGTCTCGCATGGTCGACACTGCAGCACTTGCACCATCTCCTCCAGGCCCACATCCACCCTGACATCCCAGAGGTGACACACATTCCCACCACCACACCTAGCTGAAGCCCTTCCTCTCTGGAGCAGCCAGCCCTCTGGACCAGGTTCTGGATCAGCTGATGGGTTATGTTTGGGGCAGTGTCCCCATTAATGCTTTCAGGGTCTTCCTCAACAAGAGGGGCTGCTGTCACCTGAGTACAAGGACACCACATCCATTTAGGTTGGAAAAGACCTCCAAGATCATCAAGTTCCACCTTTATGGATCTCCATCTTGTCAACCAGAGCAAAGCACTGAGTGCCACGTCCAGAGGTTTCTTGAACACCTCCAGGGATGGGGACTCCAACACCTCCCTGGGAAGCCCCTTGCAATGCTTGACAGCCCGTTCCATGAAGAAATTCTTCCTGATGTCCAGCCTGAACCTCCCCTGGCACAGCTTGCACCTTTCTGAATCAGAAGTTGCATTCAGATCATCATATTCAATGGCCACTGGCAGACTTCTCCATTAATCCCTTTATTCCCATTTTTGAACAGATTGCAATTCTATAATGTCCTTTTGCCTGCCAATAAGTCTCTCCTGGAGTCAGATTACCCAAGTCAGTTTTTCCTCACAAGCAAGCGGAGATACAAGAGACTTTCTAGAGAGTTTTTCTAAGATTTACTGATAAGAAAACATTCTAGGAAAGAAAGGCTGTGTCAACACCTTGCAGAGCAGTAAGGTACAGAGATCCCCATACTGGCTCTGCATGAAATAGCTTTGGATCTGGAAGCAGCAGAAGAAATACCAGCCTCATGCTGTGGCCGGGTTAGCTGGTGGGCTGGGAGGCAAATTGGCTTGAGGCTGAATGCTCTGCTAGCAAGGCAGTGCTGCTTCTGGGATCCAGGCCTGTATCCCTGCCAAGCTCTGCTTCTTCCTCTGAGGAAGACTGGCCCATTCAGCCCTGGGCCGGGCATGGGCGGCACAGAGATGCTTTGTGCCTGGCATTCTCCCAAAGCTCTGCAGTGCCTGCAGCTACAGACCCACCTCCCCCATGGACCACCAAACCGGGCAGTGACTTTTCAGCTCCTTTCAGTTCACAATATCCTGTTTATTTCCCAGAGCAGGTGCAGATTCCATGGGAGAGACTTAAGCCTCCTGCCACAGAAGGGGTGCATGAAACCCCACAGACCACACAGCCCATACCATCGCTGTAGGGTGTCCTGGGACAAGGGCGCATGAAACCCCACAGACCACACAGCCCATACCATCGCTGTAGGGTGTCCTGGGACAAGGGCGCATGAAACCCCACAGACCACACAGCCCATACCATCGCTGTAGGGTGTCCTGGGACAGGGGCTGTGCCCATCCAGCACTGGGATTCTTCCTCATCACACACTGACCAGCACAGACAACAATGGAACAATGCTCTGTAGGGGGAGGTTTAAGTTGGATATCAGAGAGTTTTACCCAGAGAGTGGTTGTGCACTGGAACAGGCTCCTCTGGGCAGTGGTCACAGCCCCAAGCCTGACAGAGCTCAAGAAGCCTTTGGACAGTGCTCTCAGGGACATGGTGGGATTCTTGGGGTCTCAGCTCACAGGCCCAGGCAACAGCCAATGCAGCCCTGGAGAAGAGAGCTGTTAGCAACTCATTCCCTTTTACTCATGTAAGGAATAAGTCACATCAGTAAGATTTTTCTTTTTTAAACCTAGTAGGTGAAGTTCATATAGACTGCATCTCTTTTCTAATCTGTGTATTTTCATAGAAACAAAGAATCCCAGAACGGGTTGGGTTGGAAGGGACCTCAAAGATCCTCTTGTTCCACTCCCCTGCCATGAGCAGGGACACATTCCACTAGACCAGGTTACTCACAGCTCCATGCAATCTGGTCTTGAACACTTCCAGAGATGGGGCAGCCACAGCTTCTCTGGGCAACCTGTGCCAGGGCCTCACCACCCTCATAGTAAAGAACTTCTTCCTAATAACCAATCTAAACCTCCTGTCTGTCAGCTTGAAGCCATTCCCCCTTGTCCTGTCACTCCAGGCCCTTGTAAAAAGTTCTTCTTCAGCTCTCTTGTAGGCTCCCTTCAGGTACTGAAAAGCCACAATTAGGTCACCGAACATATTTTGATGGCTTTACTGTCATAAATATGGCATTGATCATGGGCAGAGAGAACACACTGGAATCAGCAGAGACTTTTCAAAAAGTGCCAGAAACAATACTGCTTCTGGCTTTGTAGGTTCATAGAGCAGGACCAGCACTGCAGTCCATTTCATGACTAAACCCTGCTCTCCATAAGTAGTTTAAAGGAACAGAAAAAGCAGCGATGAGGTCCACTCTTCATCAAGAGGCAACTCTTGCTCTGCTCCCTCCGCATTTCAGGGATTTACAGTTCAGCTGCCTCCAGGGTTTGTTTCCCTCAATTCTACTTTCTGACAACTATCACCAAACCCAGTCAAAATTGTGCTTTTGTTTTGCACTGCCTTCTCCAGTTCTCTTCTAAAAATGGTCATGCTTTTGCTTTTCCAGTCACACAGGAATCAAAAAACTGTTTCAAACCCAGCGTGTTTGTCTCAGTACAACATCCCATGCATAAAACGTGTGCCTACTTTGCATGTCAGTCTTCATTATTTTCTTTACAGACACAGGAAAACAATCATGAGCCACTCAGCGGATTTTTTTTCCCTCAGTACTTTTTCAGGATGCTGGCATGGAAGACAGTCCCTGACTCCACAGTCTCCATAGGCAGCAAGCAGCCGAGCTCCTGTGCTGCACAGTTTGTGCAGCAGACTGCGTTTGCATGGTGAGATTCAATCCTGTCTGCTTTTAGGGCCATTCTTTCTTTTTGAAGACTTGGGAACCAAGTTTTGCATTATCAAAAGTTCGGTGTTGTGTGTTTTTTCCCTCCATTAGTATAACACAAGCTGCATGTAGCCAGAATCTGTAGTGACTGTAAATTCCAGCTGCTTCCCTAGTAAGTGCAGTGGTAGGACGCTCCTGAGGCAGTTAAACATGGAAAAATGGAAGCTTTCAGAACCTCCATTTTCCTGTCATACCTACAGCCTGCCTTGCCCCTTTCTCATCCTCCTGTTCCATTTTGTATCACCACCTCCACTGCTGACAGTCCTTTTTTCAATGGGAATATCACAGCTGCAGCCACTGCCAGAATCTCTTGGCAAAGGAGCTGCTCTCTGAGTCAGAGCCTAATGCCATTACAAGGTCTGCAACAGCTGCAGCAGTCAGACATCTGCAAGTCATTTGAACATTTTATGATGAATAAAAACTATCCATTACATAGACCTATACATTATATATTAACCCTAATACTTATTCAGTTACACTAACAATAACCTTTTCCCTCTGCATGCTGTAAACTTCTTTGGCTGCAGCACATGTTAACAGAGATACTCAGAGCTCCAGTCCGGTAGAGCAGTCCCTGTGTACATATTACCTAACTTTTCTACCTATTTAACCATGAAATGACAGAAAGAAAGAAAGAAAGTGAATGCAAAGCTATAAGAACTCATACCTTGCATAAGGAAACCGTTTTTATACAATTACATGAGACTGCATACAAACGGAGAGGATACAAAACAATGAGAAATGCAGAGGAAGAATGAGAACATGGACTCAAAATGTATAGTGGAGAGATCTGATTATGATATGCACAGATCTCAGACCCATCCAGATGTCTCCAGCCAGCAACCTGATCCTCAACACCGCAGCCAAGCCATTTGAAAACTAAAAAATCAGAATACCAAAGACAAGGGAGCAAGGCTTATGGAAAAAGAAACTGGAGTTGCGAGTAGTTAAAATCCTTTAAAATAATAACGACAATAAAGAAACATAAATGTGGTTTCATGAAGGAAATATATCCACAGCCACAAATTGTGAAGTCAGCCCTCCAGGACATTACATTCCTCATGCAACCTGCTGAGCCCGCTCCACATAAAGAGGTGTAAAATACACTCACCAGCTGGGTGACTTCAGGGATGGAGCCCCATATGTGATTCCCTACCACTGAGTCCTCTACATATGTACGCTTTACAACACTAAATGCAAACTGGGCAAGACATACCTCTCCCTGAGTTTCACCATAAGAGTTTTAAAGAGACAAGGCAAAAGTCTGGCATGACAGAAGTTACCATAAATTTTCCATGAGGTTCATCCAGAGCCAGAATTTTCCTTGCAATCCATATGCATGTCAATATGATTTCATGTTTGTTCATTTGTATCATTTGCAAACACTTTGGATTCTCAGAAATCCACCCCTGCTGCTTCCCATTCACTTTTACTCTGTATTTCATGTGGCAATTTGGTGCCCGTCATAACACCAGGATTGCTTTGGATGCAGAATGTCAATTAACTTCTACTTTCACACCAAGTTAAATGCGTGGATTAATAAACTGGAGAACAGTGTAGGTTTAAGTAAGAATCAGCCATTAGAATTGCCTTACAGTTAGAAAAGTGACTTTTAGGAGATGTTTTCTTGACTTTATCTGCTTCCTCTGTGCAGTCAGAAGCCAAACTGTTTATTTTACTGGCAATCCATCTTTATTGCTTGTGTTGGCTTTAATGTTTCCACTCGGACAATCCACACATTAAATATGAGAAAGGCCCTAATATCCTAAAATCCTAATAAGTTTACAAACCATTCATTTAAAGGGGATTCAAAGGGAGTCCAGCAGAGTTCTTTTTTTATAAGGGTCAGAAAAACATTACATTTCAAGGATAGAAACCCACTTCGCCTCTGACAGATGGGACACGTTACTCGATGTGAGCAAATCCCAGCCATCAATTTGTGGAGCACCTACCTCCCACACAATTTAAAAAGAAAAAAAAGGAAAAAAAAAAGGGAAAATCCTGGTCCTTCTGATGGCAAAGATTACTTACCCAACGTGACGTGACGCAATGATGCCTTTCTAAGTCAGCAGCCAGCCAGCTGTCTCCCTGCTGCTGCTCCTGCTTTTCCCATGCTCCGGAGGAGCGGAGCTGGAGCAGCCAGGCCACTTGAACAGCCGCTGTCAAGTCAAAGGGCAAGAGCAAAGCTTAGAATAAACACGTTGTTTTCACCCGTTCGCTTGAAGTGCTGCCAAATTTCTTAACATTAGCACACATAAATCGGCGAGGATCACGGAGCCCGAGGCCCGAGCAGCAGCTGGAATCTTGTAGCTGTTACCTGGAATCCTAACGTCCAAAAAAACAGCTTCCCCATTCCTCGAGGCTACGTGGAAAATCTCAAAAAACACAATCATAAAAGTGCAGCCAACACCAAAGAAAAGAACCCCCAATTATTTCTTTCTTCAGTTCTCTTTTTTAATAGTCATCTCAAATTTGCAGCGATGGAAGCAGAGGGGGGAGGAATGGGGTGTCCTTTTGGAGATCTTTAAAGATACTGGTTTTCCAGGACTGTGCAGAAGAAAGCAGCCATTGATTCTAGAGATAAATCCTGAAGTTATTCAGAGGGGAGGAAGACTATGAAGATAAGCAGCTCTGGGCCCAGTGGCAAAAACCAAAGAGCAGGAGCTGAGCAGCTGGAGGAAGGGTAGACTGGTCGATTTTTCTCAGTCCAATAGTGACCTTCAAGAGGCAGGAGTGGGGCAGAGTAGTGAAGTTCCTTCCCTGAACTCCAAAATTCAACAGCTTTGAAATGGTTCTTCAGCAAGGACTTGAGAGAAAAAGCTCCTTCTCCACATCCAGCCGCCAAGAGAAAAGGAGTTGAAAAACACCGATTTCTTATGGCTAACGGGAGGGTGATATAAAAGATGGAGTCCATTGACTGGTGTCCAGAGACAACAACCTGGTATGAATTCCAGCACCATTCCACTTCCCAGCAGCTGGATTTCTCACCAGGGTGGATTGCTGGTTTTGGACACCTCCCCATTTTTTCCTGTCTGTTAACAGTCTTCCACTAGTAAGTATTTGGAACAGTTGTAAAGCTTTTTTTGTATCTCAACGGCCTTGCCATTGCCTGAATGCAGTTTCAAAATCCCTGGCATTTCTGCCCAGCCTATCTGAAGTGTATTTTTGTCACGCTGTTAATAAGCACTGCATCTCCTGGGAGAACTTCAGCTAGCTTGGAGCTCTTAAATGATGTGCGCCCCCGAGACAGAAGTTGTAAGAAAAAAATCTTTCCCCTTTTTTACTAGTTTTTATTCTTAGTTGCTTGCTAAATAGATGTGATGTACAACGAGAAAGTTGGGACCACTAACTTCTCGTCTATAAAGCAAGGATGAGAACCTAAGGAATTATGCAACTTGCCAGGCAGCCAGAGGTCTCACAAATGATCCAGTCCAACACCTGAGTCACGAGGACCATCCTTGCTGTCAATTCCTGCATTTTCGTTCTGTATTCTGAGTTTCTTTCCAGCTCCCTTCACATTCCTTGCTGTCAGTTCCTGCATTTTTGTTCTGTATTCTGAGTTTCTTTCCAGCTCCCCTCACATTTCTCCCAGTCCTCAAACAATAGGGTGCAACTCACTTTTAGGAATACCCCAGGAGAGTTTCGGAAACATCCATACTGTTCACAGTGGCCTTGTCTGGCATGATTTTAAGCTAAACAAAAAAAACATAGGAGATGCCTTTTGGAAAAGGAGCACCTGGAAATGAGCCATGGAAGCATGGAGTGGTGGTGTGCTCAAGTCCCTTTCCAAGCCTCCAGGGAAGAGTAGCTCTTGCTCCCTTCTTTGAGGCACGACATAAGCATTTGTGTAGCACAAGGTGTGCCGTGGCTTGCACGTTCCCTCTCCCCTGCCAGAGAAATGGTGTCACACATTTTGGAAATCAAATGTACCCCCATGGCCAAATGGAGTAGCAAGAGCACCTCACTGCCATGGACAGACGTGAGACAGAAACAGAAAATGAAGCAAAATCTCAAGCAACAACAACAAAAAAGAAAGCATAAGTAATCGACATTAGCTCATATTTTACCTTACTGCTTTAAGAACTGTCTGTTTGGGAAGGGGCACTGCCATTTGAACCACATTTCGGACTGGAGTAACAAAAACAACCCCACTATGAATTTTAGGTGTTGATTTTAACTCAGACACATGGCATGGGCTCTGTGAGTGTTAGAAGTTAAGATGCATATAGGCTATATTCTGCGATGCTGCAGATTTGCAGAAACATGTTCCTGTCAACCTGTTTTGCAGTTAAAAGTTTGTAAAAGAGGGCAGGAGAGACCAAAATAAATTTTGAGAGTTGACCCACTGACTCCACACATTGAGCCAAAGTTTTTGGGATATTTCATTATAAACACATGTACTTAAACTTATGTCCCTAATTACGCATTAATACAGTCTTTTCTACCCCAAAACTGCCACATATCCAAGACTTCAAGAGGTGGGTATGAATTTTCAATTGTAATTTAATGTAATTGTGTAATTTGTTATTTTTGTCTTGTGTTGTGATCATGTCTTAGTTTTGGTCTGGGGAGCTTTTTCCTTCGATTTAGTTTAGTTGTTTTAAGTGAAAATTGTATGCTGGACTTAGTTTTGATGATAATTCTTAAACGTGTTATCACAGAGGTGAGAGGTGGAGTGTATTGGTTTTGCAGGGCCTGGTTTTTGGTAATGGGGGGCCACAAAGACAGCTCCTGTGAGAAGTTGCTGGAAGCTTCCACCATGTCCAGCAGAGCCAATGGCTGATGGCTCTGAAGATGGAAAGCTGCTGGCCAAACCTGGGCCTGTGAGAGAGGCTGGTAACGCCTCTGTGATGACATATTTAAGAAGAAAATCAAAACAAAGTCACAGGGTTTTGGCTTCCAGTCAGAGAAGAGGAGGAGGTGAGAACATGTGAGGGAAACAACCTGGAGACACCAAGGTCAGTGGAGAAGGAGGGGGAGGAGGTGCTCCAGGCGCCGGAGCCGAGATTCCTCTGCAGGATGTGGTGAGGCCCATGGTGAAGCAGCTGTGCCCCTGCAGCCCACGGGGATCCATGGGGGATGCAGCANATCCATGGGGGATGCAGAGATCCACCCACAGCCCGTGGGGATCCACAGGGGAATGCAGAGATCCACCCACAGCCTGTGGGGATCCATGGGGGATGCAGAGATCCACCCGCAGCCCGTGGGGAGGTGCCCATGCTGGAGCGGGTGGATGCCTGGAGGAGGCTGTGATCCAGTGGCAGATCTCATGGAGAGAGGGCCCTGCTTCCAGGCTGGAGCAGCCTGTCCTTGGAGGACTGCACCCCATGGAACGAGAGACCCCCGGGCAGCAGTTTTGGGAGGACTGTGTGCCCGTGGGGGGAGGTCACGTTGCAGCAGGTGCGGTTGGCTGCTGCTCCTGGGAGTGGCCCCACGCCGGAGAAGTTCACGGAGAACTGTCTCCCGTGGGAGGGACCCCACGGCCTCACAGGGAAGGACTCCTCTCCTAGAGCAGCAGAAGAAAATCTCAGTGATGGACTGACCAAACCCCCCTGCCCTGTCTCCCTGTGCTGTTGGTGGGAAGGAGGGAGGGGCTGGGGGGAAAAGGTGTTTTAAGGGCTTCTTTTACTTCTCATTATCCTCCTTTGATTCTGTGAGTAATAACTTCACTTTGAATCCGTAAGTTGAGCCTGTTTTGCCCTTGAAGTGTTTCTTTGGGTCCTTATCTCACTCAGGAAGCCTTTGTTAATCTTTTTTTTCCTTCCCTCCTCTGCCCAGCTGTGGCAGGGGAGGGTGAATGAGAGACTCGTGGGTGCCTGTCAAACCACAACAGTGTAGGCAAAAGTAAAAAAAGGGGAGCTCAAAAATATTTGTAGATTGTATTAGGAGTGATCCTGAGCTGAACACTAAGGATAATAGCTAAGCACTGAAACCTTAGAATCATAGAAAAAAGTATTTACAATTCCATTAAATAGAACCACATGAGAGGAGGAGGATGATCTGGAAACATGGTGCGATTTTTTTTTTTTAAATCCTAAGAGCTTAATTAATATTACTCAGAGTTTAGAGGAGTTTCTCTAAAAGGATAGAATTAAAACAAGTACACAAAGCTACAGCACAAGAACACCATGGTTATGGAGTCAATCACTCAGGTGTTACAGAAGTAACCTGACCTGAAGGGGACAAGAAGGGGGATTCCTACCTTTAACCACCTCCTTGGAGGGTACAGAAAGGACAAGGCCAGGCTTGTCAGAAGTGTGGAGTAAGGATCAGTGTCAGGAAACAAATAATTCCAATCAGACAACGGGTAAAGTTTTTTTGTCTGGACACAAGGGTGTCCAAATGCTGGAGAAGGTGACCAGAGACACTGTAGGATCTCCATCCTTGAGTATGAACTCAACTGGACCAGGTCCAGGACAACCTGATCTAATTGCACCTGCTGCAGAGCAGAAGGCTGATCATCTCAGGACCTCCCTTCCAACCTCAGTTTGCACAATTCTGATGTTATGATGCCACACAGGATACTGGGAGTGTGTTTTCTGCTCACTTGCTGCACACCAGCCATTGATTGGACCCACCAGGAATTCAAACTGTTTGGAATAGACAAGCAGTGCAAGATAGTGGCAATCTCTTTTGGTGAGAGAAAAGAGCTGGGGCAGGTTTTTATGGCGTACTGGATGTGTTCTGATTGTCGAACATTCTGTCAGTACACTGAGTTAAAAGTCTCATTTCCCAAATTTGAAAGAAAACTTGAGGAGATCCTTATAGATTTCAGTTCTCATCAGGACTGGAGGCCACAGGAAGCACCAGAAGGACCAAAAGGGTCTTGAACTTGTCATACCTGAAGCTGTAATACCACAGGCTGTGTTTGCAGTACCACTTTTGGACCTTGGATTAGTGGGTTTCCAATGGCTGTCCAGAACCTTCCGGGTTCCAAGTTACTTTGAAAGATCAAAGCGTGAGAAAATTATGAAAAGCAATTTTGTTAGCAGTTTGCTACACTTAAAAAAAAAAAAAAAAGGACAAAGTTTAAAAACCATTCCCTTTGACAAGGAAAGTGGTTGCTTCATCTTTTCAATGAGAGGAAAGTGAATTCCACTTTCCATATTTTCCTGTACTCCCCCAGTAATGCAATTTACATTGAAAACCCCACTCCTGAAGTCTATGCTGGGTCTGAACAGCTGGTTTTCACAGTAACTAAGCTGACACTTAATTTCCTTCACATTTGAGGTTTTCCAGGAATTATGTTAGTATCCTGGGTTATACATTCTTCTAAACAAGGTCCCTGACTTATCTGACAAGTGCCTAGCACAGCAAGATAAAGTTACTAACGTTACAGAATTTGAGCATATTGTGTCACATCCTGCTTGAAATTTAAATGTTAGCATATGACTCAAACGCGGCAACATCTGGTAATAGCCAAGGACAAAAAAATGAAGCCTTTTTCATTGAAGTCCAGGAAAACACCACAGTGGGAAAAAGTTTTGGTGCTTTCCTTGCATTATCTGCCCATCCCGGAGCAGACAGGTTCACTGAGCAGGGCAAACCTAAGACATGCACCACAAGAGTTACGAGGTCATTTGACTTCCAGCTTCATTTTAGAGGTGCAGAAGGATCACCAGAAGACACCACGGCAGGATTACATGGATAGAAAAGGCATCCACCGATAATTTTTGCTGTGCTCATGAAACAAGGGTAGCAAAATGCCCGTCCCAGAACCAGATTGGGATCTCCTTAGTTAGAAATGCAGCTGAGCAGACGGGGGGAGTTGACTGAAAGCAAGATACATTTCTACCTCAACCCCGCTCCTCCTGGGCTGATTCAGTCCCTGTTTAGAGCACCAACCCTCCTGAGAAATAAAAAGGGCACGAGGTGAGCAAGTCTGACTCCCACCAGCCAACAGTGACAGCTACCGTGGGTAGGCTGAGTAAATACACATTTCACTTTTACTGCTCGGAGTCTGACAGTTTGCAGCCTCCTTCTGTAATCACAGAGCCGCTCAGAGCACAGTTCAGCACCAGCGCAGCTCTGAGCTGTGGGGCTCAGGTTACCCCGTGCAGTCTCAGGTAATAACAAATCACAGCGCCCTTACTGGGGCCCTCCTGTGGGCCCTCCATAAAGAAGACCCCGATTCTTTCATGTTTTTAATGCTCGCAGCAAATTTCTCTCCCTTTTACAAGTACAGTGTACATGGGGACCACTGGTGTCTCCGAGTGACTTTCTGCTCTTTATTCCTCAGCACGTGGATTTATACATGAACAGATTTCTAAATTTCAGTTGGAGTCACTAACATGCTCTTTCTTTTTTACAGGACAATAAAATTGCTTGCCAGGGGTTTCTGACTTAAAATGCTACACAGCAAATTGATGTAGGCCTCTTGATCCTTCTTACCACATTTTTGCCAAGTTACGGTATAAAATATCTGCTCTACTAATTGCACCCAGGGATTCACATCCAATATCCAGATAGACTCCTAAAGCTGACTCTGTTCTCCCTTTGATCTTGCCTGGTCTGTTGCTTGAAAGGATACAGACAGGTGATGGAAAATGCTGGAGTTATTGCAAGAACTGCTTAAAGGCCAATTAACTCCAAAAAACCCCAAAATGAACAAGAAGCCAAAATGGAACTAAACCCACAACAGCTGGCGGCCATCAAGGCAATTTTCCCAGAAGGCAGAAGACTGTTACTAATAGGATGGAAATACAAAATTTACTGAGACCAACTGTAACTGCTGATAACGTGTGTTGAGAAGTGCCTCATGGCTCACATTTTCTGCAGAGCAAGACTGAGGCTGGACAGCAATTTTAACTTTTAGTGTGGGGGAAAAAAGAAATGGGAAATTAAACATACTCCCAACAATTAGTACCAGGAGCTGGTTTTACCCTTATGATATTTTCATCACATTTAAAAATATTCATTCAAGTGTTTCTATCCATAGAAATAGGGTTTTTTTCCTCAAAGTTTAATCAACGCAGTAAAAGTCTATTAGGAACTGCCCACTGAGATTCTCTTACATTTTAAATTATTTCAATTACTGCAGAACCTGGATGCTGGAGCCCGCAACAGATGATTAAATAAAGTTGTATGTTCTGTTCTCCCTTTACAAGGGCTGAGGTTTTGAGATGTTTCAATCACATTACACAAACTTGCATTCCTCCACTAACACGAAACATCCACTCTTGCCACAGGAGACAAATACTTCTTGTGCTGCTCCCAGCCAACGATTTTAACTCCCAAACCCAGAGTAAAGAGAACCTCTTCAGAGCTGGGAGCATGATTGTGTGCAAGGAGCACAGCCCACTGCAGTACAGTGACACCACCACCAAATTAAACATGGCACAAACTCCACAGGCACTTGAACCCCACGGGATTCCTTGACATGGTCCTGTGAGAATGGTCAGTATCAAAAGTTTCGAGACACTGAAAAGTCAGGACTTTTTTACACTATCACCAAATAATATATATGGAGAGGTAGAAAAGATATTTTTATTCAGTGATGATTCACTGGCAGTTCACTCATAGAAGTCAAGAAGTGAGGGACTCCAAGAGCCAGGAAGAACTGTTCAAAAGCCCAAGTTATTATGCCTTTATTATTTATTATCTGATTTAACTTATACAGATGAAGCAACAGTGCTAAATAGAACAATTCATCATCCTGCCTGGGTGTTTGTTACAAATGTGGTTCTTTCAGTGCCTTGGTGATGGTCTTCCAGAGGATGGCTGAGGCTGCCTGTACTTTGAGAGGACAGTGATATAATCATGAAAGGTGAACGTGTGATATTCGTGGTGCTGCAGGTTCTTGTAGGTGGAATTATCAAACTCCTCTGGGGCAGGCTTAGCAGGTGCTGTGGTCCCTGTGAAAACAAACAGGAACTGGTGACTATGACGATGCCACACCAGAGCACAATGTTTTTAAGCACTGAGTCAGCCTTCATAAACTGCCAGATCCCTCATCCAGTCAACATTTGAAAGAAAAAAAAGTCAGGAACTACAACAAAAGGAGAAGTTTGCCAAGCCCAGCTGGTGCCTTGCCTGGCCTTAAAGCAGCGCATTGCTGTGCAGTGGGGGAACACGGATCAGCACGAGGCGCCCCACACAGCACACGTTTTAAACCCAAACCACCACCTAATGCTGGGGGTGGACAGGGCACGACATTCCATTTATCTCGGAAGACATATGTCTGCATTTCCCGGCTTTCTCACAGTTGCCTTGGTTTTCATTCCAGCCAGAACAGTAGGTGACATTCTTAGCAAAGCAAGAGGGGCAAAGGAGCAGTACAAATGATGTATCATCCTGCCAGACCACGAGATACAGCTCTTAGAGCTCCTTTACAGATTGAATTTTTGCCATGGGGAGAAGTGATGGAACTAGCAAGATCTCCACAATTTAATTTCAAATGTGGTTATACCAAACAGTAATCTATCAAAAGCCTTTGATGTAAATTTCTTTTCTTGTAAATGTAATTTTCTAAACTTTGTATTAGCTCTACTTTGAAAAAGAATAACCCAATAAAGTTATTTAGAACTCCCTACTTCCTGTTAAAGCGAACATTAATTCTTATGCTTGTAGAATATTATGCAAATGTAGGCAGTATCATTTACATAAAAGGTTCCTGTTGCAGGCTGATTTTACAACCAAGCAAATTGCAAGAAATAAAACTTTACTCCCAATATTAATTTGTTCTTGTATACCCAGAGTTTTAACAACAGGAAAGACACACAATGTAGTGAAAAGCTTTGTCATATAAATTTGTATGTGGTGGTTCAGGTTAGATTGTATTAAGCCCTTTTGTAACAGGTCCATCTACAATAAAAACACAAGAACTTGAACACCAGGATTTCCCCTTACTTATGACATCATTACTGCAGCGTGAAATTATCAGATTAAGAGAAATATCTGTAGCATTTAGCAAGGCCTCCTTATAAACCTCAAGGTAGTAAGTCATGGTTTCAGCAAAACATGACAGGAAATACCCCTGTGCCTACTGCTCGGTTCCTCCTGACACAGCTCATAGGAGACGACGCTCCAGAGAGAAAAGCCAGATGATGCTCTCTGCTGCAAAGAGCCCCATGAACAGGCAAGGGGAGGCAAGTGTACGCTCAACCTGCAAGAGACAGTTGTTCCAAATTCGGAGACAGATGTGCAGGAAGGAGAGCAGATGGAGCCTCATTTTCCCTGCCCAAATACAGTGCACTTGGCTTCTCGAAGGAAAAATTTATTCCCCAGTTCATCCTCCCCATACTTCATCCTTCATCTCTGCTTTGGCTCTTAAAGTACAAGCACTTCTGAAATGAATCACAGGCCTATTTCTGAGTTACCAGCTACAACTTTGCTCCTCACTCAGCAGTTCAAGTCAGCAGTTTTTGCTGACTGCTCTACGAAGGGATGACATCACCTGAACATCCAGGTTTGTATCGAGAAAAATTCCTTTTACATCTTCTGTGCGGCTGCTGCAGAGTTTGCAGACAAAAGGGCACGGGGCAGGACAAAAGCAGGAATTACAGGTACAGTCAGCTGTGAATGTTAAACAAGGAGAAGCAGTGGCTGTTCTCAAAGAAGGGAGAACAAGATACATCTGGAGACACTAGAAAAAAATAGTGTTTGAGAACTCCACTGTGGATGAGTGGTGAAAAAAGCATCATCTTTCAGCCCTTCCCAAATTTTCGTTATTTTTAAAAGAAAGCTTATGCTGTTGACTGCAAGAAGAAACAAGCAAATCAAAATATCACTTGCAAACAATGCTGCATTTTGTTATTTGAATTGCAGATTCATTTAGGTCGGACAAGACCTCCAAGATCAGAGTCCAACCTTTGCCTGATCACCACCTTGTCAACTGGACCACAGCACAGAGTGCTGCTTCCAGTCATAGGAGTTGCCATCAGGGAAGAAGGCAAGGAAACAGATCACATTATGAGCCAACTAACTCCTCAAACAGAATGCAGGTCTTCTACTCAGCACCATCTCCTGGAAGCTGACATACAAATGCAATTATTTTGTCTCTTAACCTGGTCAGGCACTTCAGAGTGACAGAATGGCTGAGGCTGGAAGACACCTCTGTAGGTCAGCTAATCCAACCCCAAATGCTCAGGCAGGGTCAGCTACAGCAGGAGGCCCAGGACCCCATCCAGACAGCTTTTGAGTCCAAGGATGGAGACTCCACCACCTCTCTGTGCAACCTGTGCAGTGCTCCATCACTCAGAGTAAAATCAGTGTTTACTGATGTTCAGGCAAAACCCCATGCTTCAGTTTGTACCCAGTGCTTCTTGTCCCATCACTGTGTACCAGTAAAAAGCCTTACCTCTGTCTTCTCTGCACTCTGCTTCTGTTATTTCCACACACCGATGTTCTGTCTGAACCCTCTCCTTCCTGGGCTGAACAGTCCCAGCTCTCTCAGCCCTTCTTCACCAGAGAGATACTCCAGTCCCTCCATCATTTCAGTGGCACTTTGCTGGTCTCTGTCCAGCAGCCCCACACCTCCCTTGCACTGGGGAGCCCCAAACTGAACACTGCACCCCGGGCGTGCCTCACCAGGAGAGGAGCTGCAGCTCCCTCAGCCTGCTTCTCCCAGGTCACCCTTGGTGGTCTGTGCCTCGAGGGCACATTGCTGGCTCTTCCCTTGGCCCCCAGGGCCTTTCCTGAAGGATGATATCCAAGCAGCCTTACAATTATGCTGCTTTTACTTCCAAGCAGGGGAATTCTTTACTTCAAAGTAGCAATGAGAAGAGGGGTCTCAAGAATGGCAGATTTATACTGCCTAAGACGAAAGGCAGAATCACGACAGATCAGGACAGAGACATCTGCTACTGAGACACACAAAATGAGATCAGCAGGCAAGTTAACAGGATGGCAGTAAATAAGAAGGGTAGGTCAGATAGGGAAGCACAGCTGAGGAGATGATTACATGATGCATGATGGTCTTTCCTGAAAACACACCACTGTCTCCTCTCCAGCTCACTACAAAACTGACTCTCTACTTTCACACAAGTTCCACTCTCAGAATCAACAACACCTGTTTCTGGCATTACACTATGATTTCTCAAAGTCTTCTGAAATCTGAAACACCGACAGATTGAAAAAAAATCATCAAAACAAAACCCAAAAAACCCCCCAGAAAGACAGCAAGGTTTAAGCAACAATGAGAGGGCATCACATTTGACTCATGAGAATGGCAGCTACCAAATCCTTCCGAGAAAAGAGAAGAATGAAAACAAGTGTTGTCATATAAAACCCATGATTCTGCTCACAGTGGAAACAATCTTGTTTCCATTTTATAAGTAACTGTTTTATGAAACTATAAATACAGAGAAATGAAACCGCTTCCTTTCACAGCATAGCTGGAGACTGAGTATTAGTGACAGCTTATAACAATTAGCAATGAACAATTTATCTTCCAGAAAGTCACTGCCATTCTGTCAGCTTCAGTACAAAGATCAGAGAAGATGTGGAAACCCTTTAAAAAAGCCAAACCCTAGCCCAGATGAATCAATACAGTTCAAACAATTTAAAGTTGTACCCTCTGTTGTGCTGCTTTCTCCAGCCTGGACTCCTGCTTCCTGCGTGGTCTCCTCCTTTGCCGTGGTGCCCATCACCAACACTGTGCTTCCAGAAGTCTCTTCCACTTTAGGAGCAGTTACTTCTTTTGTTTCCGACTCCTGTGCCTCCTTCACCTTTTCCTTCTCTGCTCTGGATACCAGTTTTTGCTTTTTGTCTTCCTGCGTCACTGCTGAGGCTTTCGGCTGAACAGCTGCTACCTGGGTTCCAACGGACCTTTCCTCCATGTGATCAGATTTACGAGTGACACCGGTCAGGTCCCGACTTTTCACCACTTGTGGTTCTAAGACCAACTTCTGCTCTTTTGGAGTGGATTTTACTTTGGGGTCTCTTGCTTTGGATTTTGATGTTTCTTGGCTGACTGATGTTTTAGAAAATTTGACCTGCTTTACAGGAGACATGGTAATTTCTGGTTTGCGTGGCAGCTTCTTAATTCCATATTCTTTGAGGGATTTCTGGGATAATTTCTCTTTTGCCAGCATGGATGCCTTTACTGCTATGTTCTCAGAAAAGATGGGCTCTCGTCTGGGAAACGCAACTTTAGTTTTAATGGCAACTTCTGAATCATCAACATTTTCGTCCTCAGAATCTGAGCTAGAATCTGACTCTGAGCTGGACGAAGACGAAGTCTGTGCCTCAACTAACTCTTTCTTCAGGCCTCCTCCTCTTGCAGGTGTAGTGAGGTTTTCATCCTCGAGGGAGGAAACAACTCGCTGAGGAAATGCAACCTCAGTTTTTCTTGACATGGACATCCTTGTGTCTTCAGCAGGTTTTGCAGCTTCCTTGAGGCTGGTACTAGATATGCTCTCACCTTTGTCTGCAGACAGCAGGAGAGAGCTAGAAGACAACATTTTACGAAATTCAACTGGTGCCTTCATGGCAAGCAGCTTGGTGCTTCCCTGTGGTGCCACTACATCTAGGAAACGGCATAAAGAGGATTATCATCATTGTATCTGACATCGCTGTTACTGATCTTAGTCACACAGTTTTAACTTTCAGAGATAATCTGGTACAAAAATAAACTGAAAGGAATTACAATGCTAAATACAGGCATTGCGAAGCAGAAAGTTTTCAGACTTTTCAAGTTAAAGAAACCGGAGTTCTAGTAGCATGTAACAGTTTTTGCTGCTGCAATGCCAAAATTCAAGAGGTAAATCCTTATGTTCCTCGCTTTGCCAGACTCCTCCAAGAGCTGGTTTTCCCTGTGCTTCAACTCTGCATCACTGGAAAAGTTTTGCAGACTCTTCCCTATCTCGGGTGAGCATAAGGATGGCTTGTTAGCCAAGCTCTTCAAACCCTGCTGCAGAGACAACACCGGTCTGTGAACAAGCCAGCGAAACAGAGACACAGTAAAGAGACACAGCCACAGCTGCTTGCAAGAGTTACCCTGGAAGCACGAGGGAGGGATGACTCCCAAAAGGCAAAGCAGCGGAGTAAGAGACACCTGAGGCCATCCATGAAAGTATTACTTGTGCATTGCCCACGTGAGCTGCCAGCTGAGGTGTGCCCCCACAGTTCAACGCTATTTCCCCAAGACCTCGTTTCCTCCAGTCTTCACTTCCTATTTCTGGTTTGAGACCTCTTTGCTAAAGAAGTCTTAGAGGATCTCCTGATGCTTCATGTTTGGTTCTGTCTCTGTTTCTTCTCCCTCGTGGATACCTGCATTAAGCTGAACTCTCCAGACAAGGAACCAACAGCTGAAGGAGAAGGCAGCAATTTTCAGGTCCTTTCAGAGAATACACAATACCCCTTGGATGCTTATTATCATCCTCAAGAGGCTGAGCAACAGCAAATACTGTTGTGGTTACAGAAAAGGTAAGGAGGACTGGGAGCACATTACAGGAGGTCAAGGAGGACTGGGAGCACATTAAGAAGATTCACCATGGCTGAAATTGCTACAGCAAAGCCAACTCCATTACGAGTTGCACCACTTCCAACCAGCAGCAAAATTCAACAGATTTCCAGCCCATTATGCAGATTTATCTGCAGTTTGGAAATCCAGATCTACTTTGCAAGGCCATGAAGTAGATACAGCTCTCCTCTCACTGGTATTTTACAGTAATACCTTGTATGATTCAAGGAGTTATTATCATTAGTTCTGAACAGAAGCAAGTCTTTAGCAGCAATGTCCAAATGAAAATGTCACAGAAGAGACAAGCACATGAAAGTAAAAGCAAAGTATTTAAGAAAGAAATGCAGAGTTTTTATCGTAACAAAATACAATGAACAAGAGTATCGAGTTTACAGGTAGGTAGTATTTTGAATAATTTCAAGCACATACTTCTGTCTGCCAGATGGAAGGTGCAGGATGGGAAGGAAGGGCAGGGGGAGGCAGGAGGATGGGCAGCCACCTTTGGAAGAGGTCTGACTCCCTGCCCAGACGGGCCCAGCCAAACAGCAGCCTGGAGAAACTAACACGTGGGGAAGCGTCACTCAGGATGGAAGAGTTCTTCAGAGAAGCACAGAGCAGGGTCAAACTAACACAAAAATGGCCGAAGGGAGGACAGACAAGGGAAAGCTGAGCAAAACCTGAAGAAGTATTAATGTTAAGACATCCTAAGAAACCAAGAAGGCAGGTAAAATTCAACTTGACCATTAGTTACTGGAATAATGCTTTAAACAGTTAAGTTTGGATAAGTGAAAAAGATAGACTTTGTGATTAAAAGCTGAAACATGCAATACAACTGATACGCTTTAATTAGGGTATTTCAAACTTTGCACCAGCTAATCTGTACCTGCATCGCTTTGCCAAAAGAACAACACATCCAAATCAGTCACAGGAATATCATTCCCAGATGTGTTCTTCCTGATGCTTGGAACATCAGCATCATTCCCAGCCTGTGTTTAAAGCCTGTTCATACTCAGAGAGGTGACAGGCAGAAATTACAGGTCTATTTCCCATCATTGGCTCTGTATGTAAACACCACCATTTTATTAAAGCAAGGAAAATTTAAACATCCTGTTCCAGGCAGAATCTGGCAAAGGCAGCTGCATCCTACACATCTTAATTAACCTGGAGTGATTGCAGGGGAAGGAGCTGGCTGGGAGAGCTGGCCTAAGAGGACACAGAGCATAGACAGTGAGCCCAGAAACTGATACTAAGGTACATCTCAAATACACTTAATGCAAAAAAAATAAATCATAATAAAAAGCAATTTGCTGTTCAATCAATCTATGCAGTGAAGGCTTTCTTAATGGAGCAGCCAGGCTTTTATTTGCTTTGGCATTCAAGAAGGTGGCAGAAGTCTGCATTCAACTACTCTTTCAGTGATCTTTTCAACAGCAGTCAACAAGTCTGATCACTCCTACATATGCTTCCATGGAGCTTTCCTGCTTCAGCACCTGGATCTCTAATTTGGGACAGGAAACCTCACTGAACCACTGAGCCTCCCTTTATACAAACAAAGCATCAGTCTTTGAAATGTGTGTTCCTGTTCTGATTTTGGTCAGAGACAAAAAGGATTCAAATACTCCTCAATGCAGGATGCAGGGCAGCAGCCAAACCAAGGTTCAGGCTTGCAAATCTATGGGGCAAGAAGCATTATAATCAAATTTAAAACAGTAGGGACATGGCAGCTTCGAGCTGCTGTTTGGGATATTTGGATCTTGAAAGTCTAAGTCTATTTTTTAACCCTGATAACACAAACATTTCCCAGGAATAAGGTGAACATCTAACATTAAAAACTAGATTTTGCATCTCCTAAAACCACTTCCAGGGATGAGGCATCCACAGCTTCTCCGGGCAACCTGTGCCAGGGCCTCACCACCCTCACAGTAAATATTTTTTTCCTGATATCTAATTAACCCTACTTTCTTTCAGTTTGAAGCCATTCCCCCTCGTACACGTTGAACAGTCTGACACTGCCCCATGCAGCCTGGCCTTGAATATTAAGGTGAAAGTGAACAGGAAAGAAGTGACATGCTCATAAATATAAAACTGTATACGTATCTATATGTATATGGCCTATAAATATATTCCACACAGCCAGACCTTTACGTTTACTTTTATTACTACACGGCACATTTTATCAGAAAGCTTCGTTTACATGGCGATGACCTTTCAGTCCTTGTTTTTCCCAGCTTACGCAGCGCCTCTTCCGAGATGTGAGGCTTCCCCAGCTCTCCTCACCCATTCCTTTTACTGACACCCCGGTACCTCTCACAGCCTAACCACCCTCTTACTCTTTGGCGGCGCCGTCCCGGTGCCCCCCGGCTTCGTGCAGAGCCCCCGCGCCTCCAGCTGCAACACCTGCAAGGCACAACATCGTGAGAGTTAACAAAGCGGGAGGAAATGCCGACAGCTGAGGGGGTTTGAGGGGCAGGAAATCGCCCCGAGGAGCCCCTTTACCTCGCGGGTCACGGCCCGCCCGCCGCCCCTCAGCGCCGCGGCCGCCGCCATCTTGCCCGGAGCCCTCACGGCGACCCCGCGGCCTCCCGGTGGGCGGGGCGGGCGCGGGGCGACGTCATCGCGGGGCGCGGTGACGCAATAGCGCACGTGGCGGCGCGGGCGCATGGCGGGCGGCGATGGCG
>VWPU01001366.1:21965-36313 GCA_013398955.1 Callaeas wilsoni | reverse complement strand
CCGCGCGGCCGCCAGGTGGCGCCACAGCCCCGGCGCTGAGGCCGCGGCCGGGCCGGCTCCCCCGGGCCCGATCCTGGACCCGATCCCAGGATCGATCCCGGACCCGATCCTGGACTCGATCCTGGACTCGATCCCGGACCCGATCCCGGACCCGATCCCGGCCTGGATCCGCTCCCGACGCCACTCCCGGCCCCCGCCCGCCCCGCTGAGTGTACCCCCGGGCTCGTTATCCCGGGGCGGACGGGGCCGCCAAGGGCAGCCCCCACAGCCGGGCGCCCGCGTGGCTGAGGTGCTGCCCCGAGGTCCTTCAGAAAGTGGGGTTTATCCAGAAACAGCCAATGTGTCCATCAATGTCATTTGTCTGAACAGCGGTCGGGGTGGTTTATCCGGATGAATTGAGGTTATTCCCCTCCGAAGCTCCGAAAGTGCTGCTCGGAGCGCTGCCGGCGCTGTCCCGAGGGGACCGGGGTCTGTCACCTCCCGGCAAAGGGTCACATTCCCAGGGTCACCCTCCCGACCACTGCCCTCTCTCCTCTGGGGAACAGCTCGGTTTCACCCCGCACAAGGTGTTTTAACAGAGATAAACCCATAAATGATTGTTTTACCCCAATGTCGCTATTGACAGCTCCAGCCAGAGTGCTCATGGCGAGCTTTTACTCTTGGAGAGTCATTTCCCGAGCCTCGGTAGCAGCTGTGTGTGTCTGGAGATGGAGGGACAGCTCCCAACGCCTGTAAATCTGGCATCAACCTCCATGCCATCAGTAAAAGTATTACACTTTGGAATTTCCTCTCTTGAGTTGAGATTGTGTTTTCTCACTGCTGCCTTCAGCTCTGACCCTTTGGGGTTTGCTCATTTGTTTCTTTTGCTGGGTTTTAAATGGATGGTGGAAGAGCATGCACGTGCTAAGAGTATTAAACGTGCAAGTGCAAAGGCCAGAGCCTTCTTATCATAATTGTAATAATTACATTGATAAACCTACATGCAAGTGATGCGTGGAGCTGTATAAATCAGGTTAAAGTACAACCCCCAGTGAGAGTGGTGCTGTATACATTTGGCAATGTCCTCGAAGCCCCAAGTGTTCATTCTTGTATCCAAATAGAGTAAAGCCGGTTGCAAATAATGTTTATATTTTCATTAAACTGCAGAAAGGCAAGAGAATTTCATCCTGACTATAGGCAGTAATCTCGCCCGCAGACGGTGAGCAGATCTATTTATTCAGTGAAAATAAATTTGTTCTATGAGAATGGAATTTTGTATTAAAAGAGATAATTTTTGGCTTATGTTGAGTTATTTTTCTTTCCCTGCGTAGGAAACTTCCTTTCCCTTGTGTACTGAGATGATTTGGGGATGATTTGCTCTGGAAGTGTTGACAATGTCTAAGTGTGATGTCTAAAGGGTGTTTTGATGACTTTTATTTTGCTTTTTCATTGTGTTGAGCTGAGGCTGAGTGGGTGGCAGCATTCCTTTCCACTGCAGGAAACAAAAGTGGATCCATCATCTCTGACCTGCAGTGGGTGACTCTTTGCATGCTCCAATCTGGGTTCCTCCTGGTTAATAGGGAGTATTAATGATAATTCTGCCCTTATCAGCAGTTGCATTGGTAGCATTAATGCTGCTGGGAAGGAATGAAATAAAGTCAAACGATCTGCAGTTGCATTAGAGCTGTTTGGTGGGATGCTATTTGAAATAAATACTTTTTTAGTTGATTTCATTGCTGTACAAGTACCTGCTATCAGCTTGAGCAGCTCAGCCCGTGGTAGTAAAGCCTTCAGCAAGTGTTTGGTTTATTCCCTCACTGACCATTGAAATTCTTCCTACAGGTGGAAAAGAACAGCAAGGCCAGGTAAGCCCCAGTCCCAGCCAACAGCTGCACACAGGGAAATGGAAAGGATGATCCTGGCTCTCAATTATTGGTGCTTTTTGTATTTCCTGGATGTTGTCATTGATGCCACCATCGTATTGTACCCCGGGTTAAAGGATTTCTTTGGAAATGGCTTCATGGTTCTCTTGAGTGTATCAACAGTGATAGAAAGATGTTAAGTGTTATGGTATGAGTAATAATCTGAATTTTGGAAAGCCTGTTGCCTACTGCTCTGGTCAGATGGATTTTGGAGACTGAGAATCTCATTACTTAGGAGATTCAATAAGAATGAGTTAAGCTGTGGCAGCTCCAGACTTTGTCAGAGACCTTTCCAGACAAAACCACCTCTGAGTGTGGCAGCACAGCTGATTTGGTTTAAAGCTAGAAATGTGTGGTTTTGTCCAACTTGTGTTATCTCTGTGAACTTTGAGAGCACCGGGAGGGAAAGGTCTCTCCAAAATCTGAGGCTGCATTTCCGAAGCACTTGGGTGTGCCAGCAGCACTTGATGAGCTCTGTGCTGCTTCCACTTGCCTCAAGTACGCACTTCACACGATAAAGATGTGATGGTTCAGGTTGAGGTTTAACAGAAATGTTCACGTGAAGAAAAGTGTGTAGAATTTGGCCTTAAGTGTGGGAGTTCATTTCTCAGGACATTACTCAGGCATGGGGTGCAACTTCTGGCAGCGCTCCAGCCACTCCAGTATGAACTTGTTCCAGGATTGCCCTTCTTCCAAAGGCAGTTGCTTTTACAACGTGGATTTATGGACACTTGGAAATCAGGCTGCTATGTGCTGCATATTCCTATTTTCTGAGTTTTTCCAAGGCTTGGTTTTCAATCTGTAGCTGAGTTTCTCAGTGAATTTATGTATGTATTTATGTGTGGTTTACACAGTACAACACAATTGTTCTCCATGGAAGAAATGCAAATCCACGCAGGATGTAGCTCAAAACAGCTCTTTGTGCAAAAATTCCTATTTTTTAATTCTGGTGTGAATGGAAATACATCTTTTTTTTTTTTTTCCAATTCTTGAAATATTTCTGGTTTGATTGGGCAGTGGAAGAATTGGAATGTGCTTGGAACAAACCCTCGAGTGGGAATGGACTGGAGGCCCAATTCTGCTCCCTTGGAACCACTGTTGAAATACCCCATTATGCTCTGTTTTAGTCAACAGACTTGAATGAAGAGCAAAATCTGATCTCAGAAAATTACAACATCTATTAAGTGGATTCAAGTATTTTGAGACAAGTACTCCATGGGTCTGTTTCAGAATAAAATGAGTGATGGTACAGAGAAAATGGTTTTGCCATCAGTTCAGTAATTTCTCTGATTGACCTCTCTCACAAATTAACTGAACAATCTTTAAGGCTTTTGATTTTAAAATATGAACATTTGCATCAAGATGAATTAGTTTAGATCTAATGTCATTGGTGACTAACTAAGCAAGAAGGTTATTCATGTAACAATTACAAATTATTTGGAAATACTTTATTAGTATTATCTTTTTCTTTGAGAGCAAGAATATGAAGGTCTCTTCCAACCCAGGGCATTCTGTGATTCTATGACTGACAGGCACTGACAACTGTGTTTCATACAACTTCTTTAAAATGTCTTCTCCTCAATCCTTATGGTTTCCCAGTTGTAAAACTCTGTCATTTCCTCATTTTTGTTCGGGTTTTTGGGGCAGTTTGGGGGATTTCTATGAAGGCATTGACTTTGCTGCAGTTTGGAGTTCCCCAGAAGGCTGCTAGGGTGACACTTGCAGGTTATTTTTGATCCCTGTGGAAATATTTGGAAACACTTCCCCGTGGTGGCATTTCAATTTGTTGATATCGTGGTGGTTTTCAGAATGGATAATTTTTGTGGGAAAATGAGAGGAAAAGGCTTAAAGAGCAGAGCCACTGGCATTGCTATAGGAATGCTCTGTCCCACATTCAGGCTGGCTGGTCTCTGTAGGGTGGATGGTGCATCAATCCTGATATTTTTGTGTGTTAAGGATGTTAATCTGAAACGTGGGGTTATTTTTAGGCATGATGGAGGTGTGGACATGCAACACTCAGCTGTTGGGTGCCTTAAAAAGAACAGATACTAACAGAGGGCAGAGCATAATATCAAATATTCATGACCAAGTCCTACGTCCTATCCTGAATCTTTAATGTCCATTTACTTTTCCTAACGTCTTCATTTTTCCATTAGAATTTTCTAAATCTCTCAAGAACATCCTATATATTCTATGAATCCTGAAGAGATATTTCAGGTTAGCCAAGGGCTGACTCTCTCTGTACTTGGGAATTCCAACAAATGCCACTGCCTGTGGAGGAATATCCTGCCCATGGCATGTGGCACAGCAATTTGGCTTGTCCTTGGAGCACAGTGCCAGGAAGGGAGGTTCTCTGCAGTGATGAGATTTTGCAGTAGGGCTTGAATGATTCCAAGCAGGAATTCCTGAATTGTGATAAATTGCTACTGGAATGGCAAAGACTTCATTTGTGCTGCTGCTTCTGGTGGCACTGCCATCCCTGCTGGTGGTGGTGGCATCTGGCACTATTGTCGAGGAGAGACTCCTGTAACAGTTACTGTTAAAAAAACACCAAAAAAGCTGAAGAAAAATCTGGGAGTCTTTATCCTACAGGGACCATCTTATCAGAAGTTAATGACATTCCCCAAATGTTACAGTGCATTAATATACTGCTTATGGGGCTTTTATGCATTTTTTTCTTGCTTTCCTTTGCTTTTCCAGAGACAGTAGCTGGTTTACACCTTAAAGAATTGTAGGAATATATTTGTTGATAATTTTTTCAGGCTGTACTTGTTTAAAACTAAGTCGGTCACAACGGTAACTGTCCTAAACTGAGTTTTCTAGAAAGATACATAAACCTTTGGTTTTGTACTTGGTCTCTAAGTAATCGTATGTGTTTAAATATCTATATAAAATGTCCATTATCTGATTAACCCTTGAACCAAAGTCTGTCATTGAACTTTGGAGACTTTGGCTTTGTGGATCAAATTTAATTAATGGTTTGGGGTTTTCTTTTTTTCTGCGATTGTTTGGTTTGATTTTATCACTAGTATGACCAGAGAGAGGGAAACAATGCACTGTGAAAATTCTCATAAAACTGTGCTTTTAATAGGACTTTAAATTTAATTCTTGTGCTTCTTTTCTTTGGAGACTGAAGGAGCTCTGCTCCAGAAAGCGTAGGAATTGCCACTCAGAGCTGAAAAGGTTTCACTCTGCTGTGTCCTGAGAGTGCCCAGCACAGTCTGACTCAAAGACAGATGCTAGAAATTCCCAATAGTGAGATTTCAGGGTTGGATGGCACCAGCTAACCCCCTCCACCTGAGAAATCCTGTCCTTGGGGTCCTGCACCACTGGAGGTACCAGCCCAGCATGCACAGGGAGCACTTAGAAAACTCTTGTTGTGGTGTTTTGGTGAAAAATGAGCTTTACAAACCTTAGGCATTGGTAAAGGGTGCCGGTCAGTTAAGTTTGTCTGTCTCTTTTAGGGAACACATCCAGGTTTCTCTGGTGCTGTTAGACTGCCATGCAGGGGCAGGGCTGGTCAGCTGTCCCCAAAGCACTGCTGGAATAGATGTGTAGCTAAATGAGTTCTTCTTAATCAGAGAGACTTTTCCTGTGGCATCACTTCTGTTATGTTTTCTTGCAGTGACCCAAAAACCTGGCTGCTTTGGAAAGTGGATAGTATTGGCAAGCAAAGAAATATGGCAAGTAAAAGTCTTTTTTAGATCCAGTTGATGTCAGTGTTTTCTTCAAAAAAAGTGCAAGTCACAGCCCTGAGGGGTCTTGAGGAGAAGTTAAGGCACTGATTAAGGCAGAGAGTAATTGCTCAGTGTGTGCTTAATTCTCCCCTTCAGTTTTAAACTAATAAAGAATTATGGATGGATCTCATTTATATAGATAAATATATACATGTATTCCTCCTGTTGGCAGTGGGGGGCTGTGACACTGCAGCCAGGGAGGCTGATGGAAGGAATGGCAAGGGTTAAGCTGTGACAAGCGGGAATTTTGCCAAGGCTGACAGTGAGAATGGCACCTGGAAGTCGAGTGCCTCTCGCTGGCTTAGAGACAGCCAATAACTACATGAAATTCTTGTTGAAAACCCTTGTTTTAGAGCAGGTAACAAACAGCTCCCAGCCCCTATTTTTCCTGCCTTTGGCCCAAGCTCTCAACAGCCTGCAGCTCGCTGGCATTCCCAGAATTTCTTTTACCTGTCTGCATGCACAGATCCTCCTTGGGCTGAGGACACACCTTAACTCCTCTGTTTGAGCCTGGGGTGGAGACCAGCTGAAAACACGCTTCTCTCTGTTGGGTTTTTCTGTAGAGTGGTGTGTTGCACCTCAAGACTCCTCTCTGCCCCGCCTGGAGTGCCCTCAGCTTGCTGGCAGCCTCGCCAGGTTGGCCGTGCTGGTGTCACAGGCCTTTGCCAGCCCCTCCAAGCCAACCAGAGTCTGTCCAAGCCTTCAGAGCACAAAGCCCTGATAAGAAGGATCTCTAACAGGTACGCATCAGGGATAAGGAGATGTTCCTAAAATGAGTCGCTGTCAGCTCCAAGCAGGAGCGAGTGCCTCGTGTGTCACGGAAACGCTGAGTCTGTGCAGTGTATACTGTGTGCATATCTACGTATGTACCTATAATTACGCTATTAAAGTGTAAAATTCAGTCTTTGCAAACTTCTGGGAGATTCAGCAACGTGGCTTGCTTTGGACTGTAATTAAAATATGGGCATTTTGGTTAAAAATAGCTGCTTTCTGACCTACATTCCCGATGTAGGTCAGTGGAGGCACTTCTCAGATGTATTAGCATTTTGGACACTTAATCTTAGCAGCATATTGCATCTCCTAGAATAGGTTAGGAGAGGCAAGGCAGGAGGAATTGCTGCATCTCAAGTCACCCAGGGAGGTTGCCAAGTTTCTCAGGCACCAGAGAGGCAGAATAATGAGGATTATATTTAATTCGGGCTGGAGAGTCAACCGTGGGGTGCTGAGCAGAGGCAGCTCGGATCATCTCGGCTCTGTGGGGGAGGGAGAATTTATAACTCTAGCTCGCTCCAAAGCAAGCTGTGTGTGCATTTGTGTGTATATATATATATTTATATATATGTATATACAAATCTGGATGTGTATATAACACCCCGTGTATATATGTATGTATGTATATGCCTACAGTGTACAATATGTGTATCTATAGAAATGTATACATTTATATGAATTTCTATTTCTCTATATATATAGTCATGCAACTGGGGGAAATCACATTTCCACAGCGTGTCCTTTTCTGTAACACCCCTCCTCCCCCCTAAAAAAGCTGCTTCCATTAATGTCATATTGGCACAAATGTCTTAAATTTTCTTTTCTGTTTAGAAAAGGAGCGGTGCTTAGTGGCTGAGCACAAGCCTGGAAGGTTTTTACTCTTCCAGAGGACTTCCAGTAAATCATGAGTTGCTCCACAGCTGTTCCACATTTGTGAAATAAAGTGGAGGCCAAAATGACTCAGGGCTGGTTTTATAGGCAAAGGAAAGGGGTTGTTGATTGTGCATTGGAAACCTCTGTTATGCTCTCAGAGTTTTGATGGTGAAATATCTGCACTGATAATTACTCTGATTGCTGTTAATTTCCCAGCTATTGGCTTGAACAGGGGAAAAAAGATTAATTTCCTGCTCTAAAGTAAGTTATCTGAGGTCTGATTATGTTGCCTCAGTGATGTATGGATTTCCATTTAGGGTCAGGATGTTGGGCTGTAAATCAAGAATCCGAGCTCAGTGAACATCTGGTTTGGGACGTGTCTTTTATGTTCTAATTGATTTTAAATAATTTCAATTCATCATCAGAACAAGCTATACCTTAATTCATGACAAGATCAAAGAATTTCTCATTCATATCAGGGTGAATTTTGCACTTGACTTCGGTGGGGTTGAATGAGGTCAGAGCGTTTCATTCAGCACTGGCATACAAACAATCTTGTAGTTGTGCAACTATTAATTAAAATTGTAATTTTGTAATAAAAGCAGCCTAAAAATTATTTGCTAGTTATGTATTCTATGGTTATAGCACCTTTCTATGGATAAGACGTGTTGGAGTTGGTCTTGATTTTGTGTTGCTGATCCTTACTCTGGGTTGGCCCCGAGCGGAGCCAGAAGCGGCTCAGCCTCTGGAATACCAGGCCATAACACGCTGCATTTGAAAGGAAAAGCTGCAAAGTAATGATCCCTCAGCGTTCCTTTAGCTGTGTGCCCTGAGTGGTGGCTGGCTGCTGAATTGCCACATGCATTGTGCAAATATTCCAAGAAATGTAGGTCACGGGAGCGTGGATTTGTCACGGGGATTTTGGCTCCCTGTGGCAGAGCCCATGTCCGCTCCTGCAGAAAAACCTCCCTGTGCCTCCACCCTGACCATTCCCAGGCTGTCCTGGTCCTTGGAGCAGGCTGGAAATGTCCTGCTGCCCTTCTGCCATCGTGTGCAAGCTGGGATGTGATTAGGAAAGAAAAAAGGGAGAATGGATTATTCCTTCCTAAGCCTTTCACTTCATTCAGGGGAGAAGACAGACAAACAAACATGAAGTCATCATGGAAATCAAAACAAACACTCAGAACATATGACATTGAGTGAAATGTTTCTCCTGAGCTTCTGAATTGTGCTTTGCCTCATTATTTCATCTGGGGGAAATCAGCACTTTATGGGAAAGTGCTTCCCAATCTCTTTTGCATAAATGTTACAGTGAAACTTCCGTGATGTATAGCTGCCTGTTCAAGAAAATGGGTCATTTCCATACAAATACCATATTTCTATTCAGAAAATATGCTGAATTCATACCCTATCTTCTAGTTAGAGCAATCCCTTTGCTGGTTTTGTGATTTCAGCATATTTCCCTGACTGAGACAACCAGAAGAGGAGTAGAAAAAATGATTATTTTTTAATTAACTCATGCAGGCCTAAGCACTTGAGTGCAATGTCTCTGGGGCACGCGCAGGAATATCATCCTCCAATGGCTAATTTTTCTTTTGAGCAGAGTGAATCACAAAGCTCAGAGAGCTGCTGCTTTGCTGAGACTCTGGTGACTTGGGGAAAGAAGTTTTTTTCTGATGTCGGTGTTGAAGAAGATGCCTGGATGTCCGTGTCCTGGGGGAGCAGCCGTTGGCACAGGGAGCCCAGAGGCTGAAGCCGGCAGGGGAGTGATGAGCTGTGCAGATCTCCTGTTCTCTGCAGCAACCAGAGAAGGAATTTCATCTACAATCAACCTGGGCTCCTGGCACTGCTGCTCTGAAGAAACAACAAACCCACCCTGCCTGCAGAAAGCTGAATTTGGCCGTGCCACTTTATGTTTGGGAAAGGAACAGTGAATTTTAGGCTCAGACCTACAAACCAAGTGGATGCTAGACACGGACAACCAAAGAAGCGCCGTGCCCCAAAGCCTGTAGGTGCCTGGTGTAAATCCTTGGAGCTCCGCTGCTCCCAGCACAGCAGTGCTGCTGCCCCTGTGCTGCTGAGGGTACTCGAGATGTCCGGTACCTGCTGCTGGAGCTTTCTAAACAGCCATCAGAAATTCTTTAAATAATTAAGATGAATCTGCCCAACGTCTCAGCTCGTGTGAGCTGGCTTCTCCCAGCAAAGTTCTCGGGCTGCTTCACTCTGTAGGAGGCATTTTTGTGCCTTTCACCCATGGGAATGCAAAGAGGTCACTACTGTGGGATGGCCTTTGGTGACAGCGGTGTCCCCAGCCCTGGGCAGGCTGTGAATTCACACGGGGTTTTCAGGCTCCTCTTCAACTTCTGCACGAGCTTCTACACCCACCTAAAGGCTGCTCCTGGCCCTGTGTGCTGGGAGAAAAAATCCCTAAGGAAATCTACCTTTACCAAATCCTGCTTAAACCAAATAAAGATATTTCACAGTAATAATAATGATAAAGATTTATATAACACATTTCATTAATAAATAAGCAGGTACTGACCACCAAGGCCTTGTCTGGAATATGAGACAATTCCCAATTTTTCCTCTGACAAATCTTTATTTTTCCTCCTCTTCCCCTTGTAAATCATTTTGGTGCAGACTCATCCAACTTAAATGAGATACAATTTGTTCCCAAATTGGGAAAGGAAAGGGATCTTAAGACGTTTGTGTCTCAAGGAGAGCAAAACATTCCCAGGGAGAGGCCTCTCCCACCCACTAATCCTACCTGGAGCTTTGGGGGATCGTGTTGTATCTAAACATCGAGATATTTAAAATTAATTAGAGTTTAACTAGAATTAAACTTCTGTTCCATGGGGAAAACAGTGAAAATTTCTTATCTCATAAAAATATCATGAGTATAATGTGTGTTATTAAATGTCCAGATCCTCTATATAATGGAACTTTGCACATCTACAGAAAAGGGGAAAAGTTTGTTACTGGTATTTCTTTCTGTAGGAAGGGATTTTAGGAATTAAGTCAAAATTAAACAAGAAGCTACATTATTATTATCAAAATAGTTATTAATACATCAAAATACTGTGCTATGGTAGTAAATCACGGACAAATCTGGATAGAGATGTGTTAGGATTAAGTTCTGAACGTTTAAGGCCATGATTAAGTTGCTGAAGTTTTTTCATCTTCAGAAATTCTCCATTGAAAAATGTCTGCTTTTAATTGGAAAACAAAATCCTCAGGCTGACTTTTTTAATGATTATTTGGTAGCTGAAAAAAAATGTGACTCCTTGAATGTTACTTCAAACCAAAACCTTTTCAGCATTGTTTTCATCTTAAGAAAAACTCCACATTTTTCGTCTGAAGGAAACTCTCTTTTGAAGCATAGAGGAGCTTCCTGAAAATAATACTAATTTAGAAGAAAATATGTTTTTAGCAAACCTTTCTACTCATAGAAAGAGCAATTCTTTTTTTTTTTTTTCCTCTTTTATTACCAAACTTTTATGTGCTTTGGTTTGTGTCAATTTTGTCTGTAGGGAAAAAATGGTACTGTGGAAAAAAAAACCCTCTCAGGCACATGAAGGTTTTGGTTTTTTGGCCTCAAAAATGTTTTTCTACTTGTATCACTTTTTTTCCTAAAAGATATTATACATCTTAAACTTCAGTAATTGATTGCTTTAAGGGATAAGTACAGGGTGTATCCCTGGAAATGTCCAAGGCCAGGTTGGACGGGGCTGGGAGCAGCCTAGGACAGTGGAAGGTGTCCCTGCCATGGCAGGGGTGGCACTGGGTGGGCTTTAAGGTCCCTTCCAACCCAAACCGCTCTGGGATTCTCTGATATTAAGGATAAACAAAGGAATGAAGTACTGAAGGGAAGAATAATTAAAGTATTGGTGGCAAAGGGTTTAAAAGTTAAAAAAACCTGGGTTTCCACTGCCAGAAATGTGGGTGTAATCAACAGGGGCTTGGGAATGCCTAATCCTTTGGAATTAATATCCAATAATTTTCTCACTTCTGGTATTACATGAATCCAAATGCAAACTAGGACTGAGTTCATGATCTTTGTTGCTGCCACCTTGTCATTACTAAAAGTAATATTTGTAGCAGATGAATAACTGAGAATAGGAGAACCCAGAAAAAATTGCAATTACTTTTTATTTTCAGTGACAGGCAACACCACACCCAAAAGCTGTTCTATGTATAATCGAATTAATGAAGTAACTGTAAAATTGAATTATTAATTATAGAGAGAATGGGAAAAAAGGCCAAATGTGTGTCTTTAGTTGGCACTGTAGCATTCAGCTGTATATGGGCAGGTCCTTGACTGGATAACACCAGAAATAAGGTTTTTTCTGAAGTTTTACACTTTTACACATCCTAATTTTTTTTCCACAGGAAAAAGTCACTGCAATATGAGGAGAATGGTCTCGACGGCCTAATTTATATTTATTTTAGCTTTTGTTCCACAACTCCTGTCCTGAATAACCCAATGGCCCTTGACGGAGGGTGAACAAACTCGTTTTCATCTGTTTATTTGTGCGTGAAACAAAAAATGTGCAGAGAGGCTTAAACTCTGTGTGTGCCTAGGACGGGGCTGGCAGCACGATATTCATGGATAAAGGAATTCTTGCTGGCAATGTCACAGGCTCAGAATGCTCAAATTAGCCCCTGGGAAGACAAAGGCTGTGCTGTACACACCTGCAGCTGTGGGTAAACGAGAGAACAATGGGCATTGTTAAGTTGTTAATGCACTGAATTTCTGTCTTACCTTCATTATTGGCTGACTTTCAGTCCCTGTAATTAATGTGCTTGGAGTGGGTGGATCTCTTTACATTCGCCTGTTTCTTTTCACAGCTTAATCAGAGCATGAGAAAAACTTAAAATTAAGCTTCTCTGTGTTTTCCAAGTTTCCCGGTGCCGTGGTGAGCTGGTTGGAGAGAGCCCAAACAGGGAGATGAACTTCTGGAGATTAATTGATGTTTGATCCTGAAACTTTCCAGTTGCTCGTGTTTTGGGCTGGTTTCCAATTCTTAGCTTTGCAGCACCTTGTAATGAGGAAAGAAAACTCCCGTATTGAGGAAGTCCCAAACTGTGGAACCATGCAGCTGATAGCCAGTACATTTCCTAGGAAACTGTGCCAGGGCCTCACCACTCCCTGAATGATTTCTTCCCAATATCAGAAGGTGCAAGATCAGCCCTTGAGGTTCTATAGGTTCAGGTGGGTGTAATTTAAAGCAGAATTTACCTACAATGGTTTCCTGAAATTGAAAAGCAGCATTTTAGTTCTGGTTTAAGAGTGAAAGTTGATCACAGTCAGCAATACAAGAAGGGAAATAACAAAAGCTGTTTCTACTGTGGTTTCTACAGTTCAGAAACCTACAGAGGCTGGTATCCCACAGAATTCCATCCACAAGTGCACCCTAGCAGAAAAAATCAGGCTGTTTTTTAGTGCTCCTGTTTGGCTTTAAGCAGACAGGGAGGATGCTGAGACCAGTCTCAGAATCTGGTGAAAAAGTGCCCTGGGTGGGGACGTTGAGTTCGTGTTTAGCAGTGCATGGGGAACATCCACATTCCATTGGATCAATTGGCTTGGATTGCCTGGAGCTGCCTGGATGCAATGAAGACCAGATACTCTTTTGTCCAAACAGAGCTCTTAGAATTTGTTGTAACAGAAGTATCAAAACACATTTATTGTAGTGTTTTACCTCAGCAACAAGAAGGGAGGAGTCTGCAAAGAACCTGTGGGCCCTGTCCTTGATGCAGCTCCTTCCCTATGTTGCCAGCAGTCTCAGCATCCTCAGCAGAAGCAACCTTAGCCACTGTCATGTTTATTATGGCTCTACATATTTCACATTAAGTGTTATTTACTGTAACTCTGCCCATAAAGGACTAACAGCATTATTGGGAGCTGTCCTTTGCATGCCTGATGTCAGATGCAGCTGCAGATCACATTTACAACTCCAAACACATGCAATGGAGAGTCATAAATTATACAGGAAACAACACAGAGTAACGAGAGACGTGTCAGCTCGAGTTTCTCACTGCGGAGGCAGCAGTGTGGCAGGCAAGATTTATTTACTATTCCAGCCACTGGCTTTTTTGCAGTCAATAGCTCGTCACTTTTAGTCTGCAAATAGGAATAAAGATGTTTTGCAAGAAGGAAAACAAAAGACAGCAGAGCCGCTTGGCCAAGCTGGAGTGAGTTATTTGAATTTTGGAGCTCCAGGTCTCAGTGTGCACCAGCCAGTCAGGGAAACAGTAGTTCTTGCACATCTCCCTCTTCTTATCTATTGACACAAAAAAGCACCAATTAAAGTATGGAAAGCATAAAGTGAAAGCTGGGAATTAGTCCCATTTTCCCTAAAGAGGACACACTGGTCCCCAAGAGCCAGATCCAGGAATCCCGTGGACCTGAGTGCTGCCAAAGAGCCGGGAACAGCAGCGGGGAGCAGAGAGGGAGAAACCCGAGCAGGGACCGGTGACACCGTGGCCGTGGTGGCTCTGCAGAAATGCTGGGAATTGTCCCCCAGTAAAGGTGGTGAGAAAGAGGATGGGAGTTTCTATTCAAACCAGCTGGAGTGGGAAATTAAACAGGGAAGAATGTTTTGGATCTAAATTTTTTGCCTCTCTTTAGGGGTCTGCATTGTGTTGAGGTGCAATGGTTAGGAATGAAAAATCCCTGTTTTCCAGCCTAAAATTAAATCAAAGTGAGAACTATTCCCTCCCACCTCAGGTGCAGGTTGTATTTGGGCCAAAATTTCTGCATCAGCTTTCCCACCTTTTCCCATCCTATAGGATTTATCTGTGCAGCAGCTGCGTGTTCTTTAGTTGTTACAGAGAAGGGCTGGGCCAGCACAGGCACCTGCAGAGCCAAGGCACGGGGACAAGGCTGGACACGGGGATGTGTCCCATGGCCTGGGGACAACGCTGGACACAGGGATCTGCTCCAGGGCTTGGGGACAAGGCTGGACACGGGGATCTGCCCCAGGGCCTGGGGACAAGGATGGACACAAGGATGTACCCCAGGGCCTGGGGACAAGGCTGGACATGGGGATCTGCTCCCTGGGGACAA
>VWPU01001366.1:2351-21926 GCA_013398955.1 Callaeas wilsoni | reverse complement strand
GGACAAGGCTGGACACAGGGATGTGCCCCATGGCTTGGGGACAAAGCTGGACACAGGGATGTGCCCCATGGCCTGGGGACAAGGATGGGCCCAGGAATCTGCCCCATGGCCTGGGGACAAAGCTGGACACAGGGATGTGCCCCATGGCTTGGGGACAAAGCTGGACACAGGGATGTGCCCCATGGCTTGGGGACAAGGCTGGACACGAGGATGTGCTCCAGGGCCTGGGGATAAGGCTGGACACGGGGATGTGCCCCATGGCCTGGGGACAAGGCTGGACACGGGGATGTGCCCCATGGCCTGGGGACAAGGCTGGACTCAGGGCTGTGCCCCATGGCCCGGGGATGCTGCCACAGAGGATCTGCTTTGCTCCAGTGTGCTGGAAGCTGCTGCTCGTCTCGGAGCGAGCAGATTCCATCCCTCTGAGTCAGGGCCGATCCGTGTCTGCAGGGAACACTGATCAAGCTGCATGCAACATGCATGTTTGGAGGCTAAACTTAGTCCTCAGTTACTGGGAATGTCAGCTTGCGTCATCCGTAAACTCGGAATGGAATTAGGCCAGAAGGGATTATGGATAATATGTTTTATTTTGAATATTTTGTTCAGGCAAATCTGAACTGAAAAATCACAAGGATAGCCTTTAACAAGAGGAACAAAAACATAATGCATTGCTTCTTTTTGTGTTTATTTGGGGAAAAAAATAACCACCTAAGGTTGGGAAAGAATTCTTCTGATTGCTTTTCCAGGGCACGGTTCCTCCCATGGCTTTGTGTGGGCACGTCCCTGTGGACACACAGAGCCCTACAAAGCGAGCTGGCTGCTGCATAGAAATTCATGGAAACAGAAAGATCCTTTCAATGAAAGAAGTTTCTTTCCAGCCACTAAAGCAGTTTGCAACACTCAGAAAAAGCACTGAAATGATTTCCTGCTGGACCCCCTCGCCATTTTATCATGTTGTGCCAGACTGTGCATGTTGCTGATGAAAAGCAGAAAAGCTCCCAAAAGTTATGTAGGCAAAAAATCCTCCAAATTCCTCGCTGTCTTTTAAAGGCTAAAAGTCCAAAAAGTCGGGTTTCAGTTGGGTTTGTCTCTTTTGTAAGAGTATTTAGTATTATTCAATAGAAGTTCTCATCTGCTGGGCTGGAAAATCTCAGTAGAGGAGGTGGATTTGTGTGTGATCAGAAATTCCGATGAGGGCAGCTACAGTCAGAGGAAGGGCTGATGCTGCATCGATCATGAAGGTTTTATTTTAGCAGCAAGAATAGAAAATACACTGTGATTCAAGGCATGTATTCAACAGAATAATGTATGGAGAAATACAAAATAGGGAAGAAAAAAAAATTAGTTCATGCAAAATCCCCACATTCGTTAATATTTTTTATCTGAGTTTAAACAATACATTGAGACAACTCGATTGACTTGACCTTGACTTGAAAATCCAGAAAGCTTCCAAGAAAATAATATCAAATGTAAAATCTATGGAGTCCTTCGGAGAATTTGGGTGCTCTAACTGTGTACAAGTTGTTGGATGTCACGAGTTTGGGCATTATTAATAAAAGTTGTAGCTTTGCATCTTCCCAGTTATAATTACTTCTCTAAATATCTCCAGGAAACAGAAGCATAAACTAGCAAGCATTGAAAAACCCTGGGTAAGCATCTTTTGGAGAAAGTGCCTATAAAATGAGTCATGCTTCTGTTTACAGTCTGAAATTGGTTTTCGAATCATAAAATAAGCGCAAGGTTACAAAAATGGCCAAGTCAAGGCTGTGACTGGGAGGTCACGACTCTGAGTCGAGAGGATCCTGCTGACCTAGGGATGAGAATCTCCACTAGGACTGATGGACAACTCTTGGTTATTGGTGAAACTCAACAGAAAAATATGTACAAATCACGTATTGAAGGAAAAGAAACCTCATAGACTCCAGACCATATCAGCAGCAGTTTTTAAACAAATAAAAATCACCTCTTCAAATTCACTCATTTTTATATGTGAACCATGTATAAAACCTGCAGTAATTTCATTTATATACACATGGCTATTATTAGATCTAAAATGTACACATTGCAATCGTTTTTGAGATGTCCTCAGGACTTGCAGAGATTTGTGGGTCTTGAACTCTTCTCCAGAATGATCAAAATCTGTTAAAAATATTGTCTGGCTCATCGTAACCACAGAGACACAAATTCTGCTCGTTGGCCTCTGATGAGATTTGTCATTGTTCCATGAACTCCTTGACTGGGGATTTTGTCTCCCTAAATAAAATCCTGTCTAGGGCTGATCGTGTCCTATTTTATTGCCTTCAGAACCATGCTGTGCATGCTGTATTTTCTTTAAAGGAAAATACTTCTGGTGGTTTTACTTTTTCTTAAATATCACAATAGGAAAGTAAAACCAACTTAATTTCTTTTTAAAATAGATTTATTTTTAATTCCTTCAACATTTCTCTCCATTGGGTTGCATCCTATACAATAGAATGGTGATAGAGTCAATATAAAGTTGATAACAGTAATTCCATTTTAATTTTTAAAGATCTTGCAGACCTTGCTGAAACACCGCCCTAACGAGCTGAGTTACTTTGATGTTAATTTTCAGGAGATGTGACTTTGATGCAGAGCTCTGAACTGTCAGAAGAAAATTCCCAATGTGCAGGTCTGGTCTATAAACAAGAATTTGTTCCATCAGTTGCTCTCTACATTTACAACCTTGTATTTTTGTTTAACATTTTTCCTGGGAGATAAACAGATGTTCAGCTGTGGTTAGCCAGAAATAGAAAGGACTTAGGAGGAAATCTGATCCCCTACTTGAAAATTATCTTGAGGAAACACCCCAAAATCTCCATGTTTTATGCAAGATAAGCATGCCTAGAACATACCAGAAAAAAAACCCGGATTTTTAATTTAAATTGGTTTTAACACAAACTTGAAACATGGCAGGGATTTAGCCTTGAATTTGGGCATTTCAGCGCACTTGGTGGAGAGATCTTGGGTTTAATTATATGTTTAAAAAGCATATTCTGTATTTAAGTACCAACAGTCATTTGCTTGAGAACTCTCTGAATTTTGTGTAAGTGCCACACAAGCACAAAAGTGAATGTAAATGAGGTTCTAAAGCACAATGATCAGATATTTCATTCAATAATAAAACACTCCAGGGGTGCAGAACTGGTGCAAGTACAGATGGATTGAGACAGGGGTCTATGTGGGGCTTTTCCAGCTGCAGTGATAACTTTTGGGGACCCCAAAAACACACCAATAAGACCCGAGCCTAAAAGATTTCTACAGTTTCCAGTTTCAAAATCTGGACAGGGAACTTTAAATGTCAGGGCAGACAGTGAAGTCCTTCAAAAGTTGAATCTCCAGTGTCTCAGTCAGGGTTGGCTGTGCAGGGAGGACACACGGAGTGCTCCTGACTTGGAACAATACCTGACTGGTTCTTCCATAGAACTTTCATTCCTTCTTCTTCCCTTCTTCCTTTTTAATCAGAACATGAAATAGATAAGGTTTTTGAAGAGACAGCAAGAACTTAATCCTTTTCAAACTGATCTTTTCTTTTTTTTTTTTTTTACTAACTTAAGACCAAACTATTTGCATTTTTATCAATTATTTTATTTGTTCTGGCAGGGGCAAACATCCCTAACAGACACCCAGGAGTCATGGTAATTTACGGAGTAGATCTCCAGCAGTGTTCCCAGCTAAACTGCAGATGATTTTCTGAACACCAGCAGTGCACACCTGAAAAATGGAACCGGCTCCTCATTTAGAGCAGGAGCTGACCAAGCAGCCACTTATTAAATCAACAGAAATAACTCTCCCACCCCGGGCTACAGACTGTGCTTCTCTGTGTTGTGGTGACTGAACCAACCACAGGAATGCCCAGGGGGCCACACAGCCCAGACAAAGAGGTTTGGTGGGCTGGCTCCAAAGGGTAAATCCCTCTCTGTGAGGATGGCTTCTCCCATTGAATTCCTGTGACATGATGTGGGCTCGGTCTGTCCGATTGGCAGTGACAGACACCCCTTGTATCTCCTAAGCAAAGGTAACCAGACCTGTCCCGCCTTTCCCTTCTTCCTACAGGTCATTGCTATGTCATCTCTGCCTCCTTTTCTGTACCCCTTTAAGTGCACCCTGGCTGGAAGTTTGCACTCTTCGTGTCCGGACCCCTTCGAGGGAGTTTCTGCAATAAACCCTTGGAATACCGGCCGAGGAGCCACCTCGCTCATTCCTTTCTGGTTTTGCTTGGGCAATCCTTGAGCCCCGGGCACGTGTGGCTCCGTGCCTTCCACTGCCCGGGCAGAGAGCTGCCAGCGAGGCACACGGTGCCACAGAGTGCCCTCCTCTCTGCTGGGCACCTCTGGGCAGGCTGCAGCTCTCCTGGCCCGGCCAGCGCGCCGGCGTACTGATATATCTCTGTTTGCATCTGCTGTTTTCCCTTATTTCCAAACGCTTCAAGTGCCAGCTGAGGAGCAGACTCGGTCCTGCTCCAAGCCTCCAAGCAAGGCTTGGTTCCTCATCCCGCTCCCAGCAGCGATTCCTCCAGGAGAAGAGCCGGGATCCTGTCACACACCAAGCACGAGGAAACCCTTCCTTCTCCAGGAACCGCTGCCGTGCCACCAGACCTGGGTGAGCCAGGAGAGGCAGCTCCTGCAGGGCATGACAGCCACCACCCTTGAGGAGGTCCTGGCAAGGAGCAAGGACACAATTTAAAGGCATGGCATTGGCAGTGGGAAGGCAGGCGCAGATCTCGAGGATGAAAATCCCATCCCACCCTACGTGGATGACAGCGGCTGCTGAAGTCAGGTGATGGAAACTTCAAGAGCAAGCCGAAGGAATGATTTCAAATGTCTCCAAGAATTTCTTCAGTATTATTTGAGCTTTAAACAAAGCGTCTGTGACCACGCAGTCCTGGCTGAGTGTGGATAAAAGACAAAACCCCACCAAGAGGTTACCACTGCTCAAACTGGAACTATCACCCCGGCCAAGAATAGTTTGGGTTGGAAGGGACCTTAAATCCCATCCAGTGCCACCCAGGCCATGGGCAGGGACACCTTCCACTGTCCCAGGCTGCCCCAAACCCTGTCCAACCTGGCCTTGGGCACTGCCAGGGATCCAGGGGCAGCCACAGCTGCTCTGGCCACCCTGTGCCAAGGCCTCCCCACCCTCTCAGGGAGGGATTTCCTCCTAAAACTGTAAGTTGGGCCGAGGAGAACATCAATAAAAGAAAAGCAGCTAGGGTGGGTGTTGCTGAGGAAAGGTTTTGTTGCTGTCTCCTCGATGTCACCTGAGAAAACAGGAGTTTTTTTCCCATGAGCCCAATGATTCTCCACCTAATCTGTTGGAATATGGAGGAGAAATGAAATTAATTTAAATAAATCAGGCACGCTCCCTCTCCTCTCTGACAGTGCATCTAACCAGCTTTGACTTTCACTCTTGGGGGAGGATTTATTTTAGAAAACTAGAAAAAAAAATTGTCTGTGTTAGGATTCAGACAGAAAAAATTACATGTTAAGAACCAACAGTTCATTGTCTAAAAATAATTTGCAATTACATAATGCTTTCTTCTTTCAGAGTAAGATTCATGTTAATTAGGCTTGTTAGCACTTTTTTTTTTTTTTTTTTTGTTTAAGTTTCGTTTAGGATTGGTCGAAAAGTTGTTCTGGTTCCTTGTCTGTGTGATTTGAAGAGTTGGTCTGGATCAAAATCCTTCTATCCCAGTACCCAGGGAGGAATGCCATCCTCCCTTGGAGGTAACTGATGCCTTTGAGGAGAGATCACCCAGGCTGGAGGTGGAAACAACACCCCAACTTTCCCTGCATTTCCAAACCATCCTTCCCAAGGCAGGGGTCGGGCACGTGGTCCCTCTGCTGTGCTTTCTGTCACAAGTACATTAATTTGTTTCATTAAAGTAGTTTTGGGACAAATTACTGAATATTCAGATGTTTTTAAATGCTTGTGATTCCCCTTTGAACCGATGAGGTGGTGCGGTTCCCCCAGCAGCCAGAGTGTTCAGGGAGGATGTCAGGACAGGCTACAAAATTTCCTTTTAGTCCCAGGGCCAAGCACATTGTGGGTTTGAGCTGAGCAAACCACCAGGAAATTCCATGTGCTGAGTTCACCTCACCCTGAAGAGGCAAATTTTTCACTTTTTCCCTTTACAGTGAGTGGAAAAAAGGGAAGAGAAGGCAGCCACTCCAGAAAAAGGAGAGATCCATCAATGTCACCGCGGCAGGGCCAGGTCACTCTGCTGCAGAGCCCGAGCTGTGCCCGCAGGTGTGACACTACAAACTGGAGCTGCTCCCTGGGGCAGGGAAAAGCAGCTTTGTGAAAGCTGTCAGACAGCCGGGAGCTCCAGCACGAGCACTGAGAGATGAAAGAGTGAGAAATATCTGAATCCTTACCTGGAGCAAACAGGAAATGGGAGGACAAGGCTAAGCTCCGTGTGTGAGAGGCAGGGACGGGGACAGGCGGGAGGTTGGTGACATCTCTCATTTAGTCTGAGGCACAGCAGGAGGTTTCTGACACTGGGTTTTTTCTGCAGAGACTCAGCAGCTGCAGAAAGGCCACAGAAAGCTGTGACAGCAGCCCTGGAAATCAAGAAATCAAGAATCCATGGAGCAAGGGCAGCATGGACGAGTGGCAGCAGAGGTGACAGGAACCACTTAGCTTATCATCTTCCCGGGAAGAGGGGAGATACAAGCACAGGAGCCCAAGAAATAATCTCATTTGTGATTAGATTGCCAGCCCAGGGGGCTGCAGCTCCTGCTTGCTGCCTTGAATGGAGTATTTTAAACTCTCAACAGTTTTTTCCAACAACAACTCAGTAAGGAGTCAAATGAAATGTTAAATATTTCCTTATCCTTTCTTCTGTTTCTTGTTTAAGCAGAACACTTTAGAGGTGAAAGATATGTCGCATCATTTGTTTTGGTTTGGTTTTTTTTAAGCTTTCTTTCACAATCTGTACAACAACCTCCTTTTTTTGTACTCATCACTTACCTCCCCTTATTTCCTGGCTTCTCCCATACTCCTTGGGGGATTGGAAAGCATCTCAAATCTTTCTCCCCGTAGTCTCTGACAGCAAAACGTGGTTGTGCCTAAACTCCTGCCTCCTCTTGGGTGGGCAGAGCTGACATTCCTGCCTGGGAGATTCCCTAAAACCACAGCCTTGGGCTGATGAGAGCCAAAGCCCCCAGATTTTGTGTCTGTGCTCTGCAGAGGCTGCAAATTGAAACACACCTGCTTCCCAGCCAATATCAATTCCCACCTTCCACCTCCTCTCTTGGCCAGCCAGGAGTGAGGTCCTTGAGCTCCTGCTGCTGGAGGTCCTGGATGTTGATAGAACCCTTTGACTTCTCTACCTGTGACAAATTGTGGCTTCCAAGGTCTTGAGCTGGAAGACTTTTGTAGCTGTTCGGATTACAGCTGCACGGGTGCTTCTCAGTAATTGCCCTGACTGTGCTGCAGTTTTGGGAACAGCATTCCCTGGGCTGTGCTGCTCCTTCCGGGGCTCTGTTCCCACTACTGCTGATGGAGGCGTGGGGGCAGGTGCTCCCTGGGGTGGCCTTCGGTGAGTCCCTTCACGTGGAGGAGCTGCAGCACCCGGAGGTTTTGGTGACAGCCGTGGAATTCGGAGCTGTCCCAGCAGCAGCTTCCCTGGGATGTGAAGGCTGCTAGTGGTGCTGGTGATTTTGCTGCTGTCCCCGAGGTAAGACACGGGGAATTTGTTGTTTGAGAAAGAATTCTGGCACTCTGGGTACTCATTTTAAGAAAACAAAGCAAACACCCCCAAAACCGTTGGAGCAGGTAATCTCCAGGTGTCCCTTCCAACCCCAGCTATTCCATGAAAAACCAAAATGAGTTCACTCCTAGGGAATCACCAGGGAGGTACAAAGATGGAGCTTCTTTGAAAAACTGTCTTGTCAGAAAAGTGTCTCCTTTTCAATCCCAGTCCCCACCTGAGGACAATCCAGTCTACTTAAACCCCTCTGGGTCTTTGCCATCAATGAAAATATTCTCCTACCCTTTAAAGGATTTTAAAGGTTCATGGAGAGCTGGGTTAACTTCATAACCATTTTTTAAACTATTTATGATCCAAGAATTTGAGAGAATGAGAATTCTCGTTAGAGAACAGAAAGGTTGTGTAGCAATTTATCCCATTTGGCCATATTTTGGATTTTTCTCCTTTAATGCTGTCCTGTATTTGTAGTAGAGGTACCAAAACCTTACCAAGCCTCTATTTAACATGATTCAACACCCTGCCCTCTGTTTTTTCCACACATATTTAGGATTTCCCTTCAATCCTATTGGTTTCACTCTAAGTTTCCTCCTTGCGTTTTCTTCATGCCATCTGCCTTTAATATGGACCTGAATTTAGCAACTTGGACCTGGGGATTTTGAGTTTCCAGCACAGGAAGTAATGATTTGTAATCTTTGTCTGACCAACACTGATCACAAAGACAGAAATCTTTGAAGATATTTGTGTTTATCTTCCTGAGAAGACCTGAAATCTTTGCTGTATTTTTGTGTTTCTAATGTGAATAGGCAGAACCAGTGGTTTCTGTATCAAATGGTGTCTTAAAAACCACAGGGACTAAATAAAACAGCCAATGGTTTGCTGTTTATTTTAATTAAGTTTGATTTTAAAGATGTTTAATTTTGAAGATTGCAGTTTTTATCTGCTGCCTATCCATGGCCTTGAAGAGGAGGAGGCATTGGGTTTGGATTTTCTTTTTCACGCAAAAAGAGGGAATTGTTTTCTTATCCCCAGAAATCCTGATTAAATCTCCTTTATGTTTTGGTTATTATTTCCTTAAACTTGTGAAGAGGGACATCTGAGGAGCTCTGGTCAAGGCTTAGGTCTCACTGCTTTAATATCAGTTTCAATGTCAGTGGAATGAATAAAAATCTGGTCCATGCTAGGTTTGGATAAAGGTGTAAATAGGCTCATTTAGATGGAGATTTACTCACTTTTATTTATTATGATGAATTTATTTTTTTAAGTCATTGTGAACTAAAGGGCTTCTCTGATATTTTGGCTGTTCTGCTGAAAACAGATAGCAGCTGAAAGGAAAAAAAAATTTCTATATAGGCACACATTTCCTAAAAAATTGCCCTTAAGGAATTTAAGCAGCATTCTAGGAGCATTTTACAGAAATGTCTCTTCAGGTATTAGCATAATATTTCATTGAGAGCAGTGTCACCTCGAGCATAAAAACAACCTTTTGGAGTAATGGCAGGGCTGAAATTAAGGGTTCTGCAATATTCTCCTCTTTCTAAAGGGCTCTGGGTCCATCTGCTCCAGAGGAATTTGTCAGGGGCTGCAAGAGATCTCCGCTCCAAGGTTACACCAGGAGTAAAGCTACTCCTTTGTGAACCTGAGGGGTGAATTGTTAAATCCTGGGAGTTAATAAAAGACTGAACCGCGTTTTTAGGGAAGGATGGATAAAGAAGCTCGATCAGCTGTAGGGATAAGCAAGTTCCCACTGAGCTGCTCTGGTAATTTTAGGGGTATTTTTTAGGGTGCTTCTTGCATTCTGGGCAATGAAAGTACTTTCTGTCGCATATTGGCAAGGGGCAGTAAAAATATCAAATTGTGGTGTTTTACTTTATTAATTAGGGGGTTTTTTTAATTCAAAAGCTCCCGGATGCTGTGTTTGGAGAGCATGAAATAAGCGTGATCAGAATCTGTGAGGAGTTCTGAGGAATGACTGTTTAAACCAGATGCATTTTCGGGGCATTATTTAAGATTTTGGGGTATTAATCCTTCATCAGAGCAAGGCAAACCTTCCCTTGGGTGCCAGGCACAGCTCAGGTCACAGTGCAGGTTAAATGGCATGGGAGGGGCTGTGGGAATGGAGATGCCAATGGAGCGCCTTCATATCTAAGCTTTGGAAAAACATTTGAATTAAGATCAGATCTGTTGTCGGGAGAAGACAAAATCCCCTGCTTTGAAAAATAAATATTTAATTTGAAGATTAACTCTGTTGTGAGGAGAAGACAAAACCTGGTGACAGATAAAGATTTCATGTTTCAATTATCGCTGAAGCTTCTTCCCTGTAAACTCTTTTTCCATGATAATCCTTCACCTTTTTTTTCTGGTGCGTTTGCCATTTATCTCTAAAGTGCCTTTCAATCCGTACATATAAATATAAAAATTGATAACTCCTTGTTTGTTCCTTTGTCCTAAATTTGATTGTCTTACAACTATTTCATGGAATTGTGGAACAGTTTGGGTTGGAAGGGACCTTAAAATTCATCTTTTTCTGCCCCCAACACTTTCCCAGGCTGCTCCAAGCCCCAATGTCCAACCTGGCCTTGGACATTTCCAGGGATCCCGGAGCAGCCACAGCTTCTCTGGGCACAGGTATTCCCACACTTCTTAAGTAAAAACAGCCAATTTCTCTGTATTTAACTGTGTTTTATGAGGTTAAATGCCCTTAACCAAAAGCTAAATGCAGTAGTAGCTGCCAGTGTGTATTGATCTGGCTGCTGAGATTAGTTTTAATTAGTTTTAATCAGTTTGATTGCTGGTGCACAGTTCGGTGTTGATGGTTCTGAGTTGTTCTCTGAGCCAGCACAGCCCCCTTGGCTCAGCACCCCTTGCTCCACTCTGCCTCACTAAAAAAAACAGGAATTCTGGGAAAACCGTGAGGTTTTACAGCAGTTTAAGGCTGGAATCCATCGAAATATGCTCCCATATTTCAGTTGGGATTTCAGCAACCAGCGGAGCTCTGGAGGCTGTTCCTGCTGCTTTCACTGAGCTGCACCTCTGGTGACATCTCAGGGGCTTGTGCACAGGACCTGTTCTCCCACTGGACAAATAAGAAATTTACCCTGTTACCTCTTTAAAAGTTACCCTGTTTACCTGTTACCTGTTGGCTTTTCACACCTCCTGAGCGTGTTAGGGAGCTCCTTAGAGGCTGTGGTAAATTCCTTTTTAACGAATCAACAACTTCAGCAGAATATTACCTCTAAAAGAGGAAAAAAGAAACACCAAAAAAAAAAAAAAAAGCCCCCAACATCGTTTTGTTTCTTTTCCTTTTCAGGAATTTTAGTGACCTGTAGCAAACTCCATAGTTCATCTCAGGAGAAAATTATCCTCTGTGTGTAAAGTGCTTTGCAAGGAATAAAATGTATTTCCCAGTGCTTGCCCACTGCTGTAATAATGCTGTAATCTGTGCTGGGTGAATTGTCCTGAATTGGAGATTTATTTCACATAGTCCTTAACGAGTGTTTGATTTAAACCCTGAGATTAGGGGGCACGATTTAAAACCAAAATCATTTATAAATGTTGCTAATTTAATAAATTAGTGATGCAATTTTCAGAGCTTTCAAAGCTGTTGCTTTGTGTTTTCCTTTTGCCAGTGAGGTTTCTCTGGGTGTGGATGCACAAGAGGAATTTAGAGGGCTGCAGTTCACCCTGATCATCCTCTTCTGCCTGGTGACAGTCACAGGCTGTGTCCTCACTGGATTTTAGCACTGGGACACCCCTGACCGAGGATCAGGAGACTGGGGGAGCAGAAAAACTGTGCGGAAAAAACCCTGTGACCATGAAATCCTGTATTGATAGCTCAGAAAGCACTGCCTTCCAGGGATGTGATGCAGAGCACCTGTTTTTGGGATAATTCCATTCACACACAGGGACTGAGGCGAAAAGCTCAGAGGTGAAAAGGGCAGAAAAAGAAAAATTATTGCTTATACAAAGCAAACACCTCGGTGTTTTAGCCAAACTGCCCATCCAGACTAATATCTGCATATTTTTTTTCCTGTTTCTGTCATGAGCAGGAGTTTCCCTGAGCAAAAAGCACAAGTGCAGACGCTGCAAAGAGGCAAATCTGGGGGTGTGTGTGCACCTCAGCCCAGGGCACATCCCTGCACTGCACAGTCCTTGTTCCAGACATGAACAATGATCCCAAATACATCAAGTAACTTTCACTGGAGGTGACTCTGTGTGTAAAATATTCAATGGACTTTTACATTGAATTCTTTCACCCCATTCAGGGCCTAAAGAATAAATAAATAACCCACACCCACCAACCCACAGCTCTCCAAGCGCCATCAGGGAGGGGAAGTGCCAGGATGAAGGTGCTCATTAAATCAGCCAGGAATGATTACCTGTCACAGGGCTGGGCCACCTTGGATTAGCAAGGCTTCCAGTTTAATTAATTAGGGGTTACTTTTTGCTCTTATTAGTATTGTTTTCTTGCTTGAAATCCTCTGTAATGATTGATTTGCAATTACAGAGGGCACAGAAGATGGACTTGGCAGTCAGCAGTGCCTGACTGATTAAACAGGTACAGGGAGGGGGATAAGACACCTGTGGGGCTACGTTGAAACAATTCTATGGAATATTGTCTCTGGAAAATTTTCCTTAGGCCTTTGTTTAATTTCATCAAAGTACATTGTGGTCTCCAGAGAAAAAAATTACAATGGTGCACCAAATCCCTTAATTATCCAGCTAATTAGAAAGCCTGTGAGCTTCCATCATTATTTGTCACACTTGAGCCCCCAAAAGAGAGTCAGTCAAATTCTCTGTGTGTTTATTTGTTTAAGGAACTCTTTAGGCATAAAAATTGTAGCGGTGATGAGCTGATGTAGTGATTAATATTTATATAATGAACAAATAATCGTATATTATATAATTATATATTAATAACTGTCTGCTGTTATATCACCTGAGGTGATAAAGACCCTTAAAATTAATATCTGTTTGTGTAAAGTTGAGAAAAAGTTGTGCTACTCTCCCTATGCGAGTATCATGTCTGTTAAATGTCACAAATATCACACAAAAATGTGGCAAAAAAAGAGTTTCTACTTAAAACTACACTGAGTGAGTGGGTAAAATGATATTCCTCTGAAACTGTGCGTGGTGTTTATAAATGCCAAGGTATTTTGGCATCTTGAAGTAAGCAATTTTCTCTGCTTTCAGGGAAAGGCTGCGTTCCTGCAGATCCCTGTAAGCTCTGGGTTTAATGAAGCTGAAAATAACCTTCAGATCTGAGGATCAGCCTCATTGCAGTTGCTCCCTGCTTTAAATCTGCTTTAACTCACAATTGCATTCTATTTAGGATTGTTTCATTTTAAAAGTGATGGCTGATGGAAACTCAAGCCACTTCCAAGTCTGATGCATTTGCCAAGTAGAAATATTCAAAATGTAAGACGAAAATGAGCATTTTTAACTACAAAAGGAATGAAATTTAATATTTTGATTGGCTCCATGAGTTGTGGGAGACCCTTTCCCAGGATATTTGATGTTGCCTAGGAAATACAAAGTGGTTCAACCATTCTGGTGCACTTGGCTTCCTTGGGGGTTATTTAATTTTACTGCTAAACAAAACGTGACGAAAATCCCATTATTTTGGACAGATGAGAGAAAATACCCCATTTTGGTGGTGTGGGCACTCACCTGGCTGTGGAAAAGATCCCTGAGGATGTTTTCCACCATCCATCATGAGGAGATGCCCAGTGAAGCATTTTTGGCACCATCAGGGACCACAGGAGGAGTCACACCTGAAACTTTGCTGGCCAAGCAAGCCCAGAGTCTGCTTCTCTGTCACAGCTTTCCCCAGTCCTTCCCATAGAAAAAATGAGTGAAGTTAAGCTTGGCTTAAATATTTAAAACCTCCACGACATTTATTTGGAAGAGGAACTGTTTGTCTGTAATGAGCGGGAAAGGTACAAGGTGCACAATTAAATTAACAGAAGAAATGTTATTAATGGGATTGACTTCTGCCCTGTGTGTGTTGCTGACAGCTGTAAAGAGGAACATTGATCTGTTCTGTTTGTACAGATAGAGACACTCATCGGCACAGAAAAATACACTCTGAATCTGTTTTCATCACCAGCTTCCTGTTCCTTCAACTTTTAGTTGTTGCTTTGTGCAGAATTTGCCCCTGGAGAGGTGGCAGCCTTCAAGTGGAATCTGCACCATGTTAAGGGTCACGTTATTTCTTAAATCTGAGCTCACCTAAGCTTGGCTTACTCCAGAGCTGATACTCAGCCCTGGTTTCTCTCCTCCTGAGGCGATGCCAGCAAAGGGCTCAAAGCAGGTCTCCTTCCTTTTCCCCACCAGGCAAAGCTGCCCCTGGTTTGCAAAATCTCATGGAACAGATTATTTCTGGATTGTCTCAGCCTGCTCACACTTCTGGGTGTAACCAGTAATTTGGAATTTGTACCTCCTACCTCCAGACACATCTTCTGGGATTTTTTTGTGGGGGGGGGAGTTTTTACCACTGGGTTGATGTGGGGTGAGGTGAGCCCCGTGTGAGGGAGCTCCCTGGGACAGCTGTGGTTATACATGGAGTGAACATCATTAGGAGCTAAACTGTTAATTAATTGGGCATGAAAGATGCAGATAGACACTTCTGCTGGTGAGCCACGGGGATTTATGGCTCTTTAAGGTGTTCCCCCTGTATTTTGGTACCTGTCTGTCCTCCCAGAGCCGGCAAGGAGGGGTCACGGAGGGAGGTCTGTGCTGGGACAGCAGGAATAGGATAAAAATCCCTGTGCTCAGCCTCCTCCTCTGGAAAATGGACATTCCTGGCTCGGCTGGTGGACTCTCCACAGGACCCAAGGCTCCTGGTTCTTGTCTAGATCCAGCTGGAGTCAGGAAGATTGTGATTGTAGCTTAGCCCCATGCATGACTGCAGTAAACACGCGCATCCCACACAGCCCGGCCCTGCTCCGCGTGTCTGCTCTGCCTTCCACCTGCTCCTTGTCTGGAGCACACCTTTCATTTTCTTTGCAAGCTTCATGGCTGTGGGGGAACTTGACTGGAGACACTAATTATGCACTGTCAGGACGTAATTACTAAAGAAGGCAATGCAGAGCATGATTTGGCCCAGTGAAACATCATGAAGCTCATTTGGTTTTCAGAACGAAAATCTGAATTAGCTCCCAATTTTCTCATGATAAACAAGGTCTGTTATAGAAATAATCACATTTATGTCCTGGCTTTACTAAATATTCCTCCTATAAACTGCCTCAACTTAACAACTGAGGTTTGAAGATGGTTTTAAGGGAATGGCTCCACTGAGTGCAGACTCATTAAGATAAAATAACAGTGAACAGAACCAAGTTAGGCTGATTTCAAATTGCTCGGGTTCTGTTCCTTGTTAATTTGAACTGAATTTGCTTTTTCAGGAGAAAAAGCAAAACTATTGCAACAATTGTTAGCATCTCTAAGGGGTTTTGCTGCTAATAATAACAACAGAAATAAAAAAAGAATTAGAAAGGAAATGAAAAAGCAGCAAGCAACTCTCCTATTTCCATAGATTAGACATCAGAATTATTACCTTGCAGGATGAGTAGAAATACAGATTAGATGTAAAATCTAATCTATGGTGGAAGGGGATGGCAGCACCTCTCAAGTTCTCCTTGATGAGCACATTTATTCCCCAGAAACAGAGCTGCAATATCTGCCAGCTTTTCTGGAGATCCACCAGATCTGTTGTCTATTCCTTGGGGAAACTCTTGTTTCAACGGGAAATAAAGGAGAATAACAGGAGGAAAGAGAAAACAGAACTGTAGGGAGGTGTCAGGACTTGGATTTTTGTTGAGACGTTTCAAGTTCTGCCCATGTTGTAATTTCATATTCCAGAACAGATCCTGTTATTCAATGTTAATCAGCTTGCCTATTTTCTTTATGATTTTAGGCAATGGATAACTTATATGGAGTCCAAACTTTCTTCCTGCGTTGGAAGACAACACTGGAGCCTCCTTTGGGCTTTTCCTGTAGTTTAAGGAGTAAGAAAAACTACTCTGACTGCCTTTTTGTTGCAATATTATCCTGTAAAAATAATCAAAGCTGCAATGTTTTGTGCATGTTTAATCTGTAATTATGAAAACTTGGTAGAGCTCCTGCAGACAGTTGTTTATGGAGGTATTTTGTCCAACCATGCAGATGAACATATGACATCCTAATTTGTGCATTTTTACCTTTTCTCTGGTACAACTCACCCTCTTCTAGATATTCAACCAGTCCAATGTCTCTGGTTTATCCTCCAGATGTTAAAAATTACTTTTATCCTCACTCAGATTTTTTTTTTTCACTTTTTCAAGGTCCAAGGCTCTGGCTAAACCCCCATTCAAATGAGCAGACCTTGAGATTCCAGACTTCCCCCCCATGGACGTGGACATTGAAATCTCAGCTCAGAATTCTGGAGGAGAAGATGCTGGTGGAGGTTTTTGAGCAGTCTCTTGGTGGGACAAGCACAGGAAATGCCAAAAAGCAACGTCCTTGTAGTCAAGAGGTGAAGGGGTGGCAATATTAGAAAATTAATTGCAAAGAAAAAAACAAACTAAAAAAAAAAGAAAAAAAAGGAACATTTTGTGACTTTCAGCTGTTTAACTCCTTTTTCTTGTGGGCTATACCAATCATACCTCTCAGGAAAACTCCCAAGCCTCTGCTTTTTGGAATTTAGTGAAAGTTCGGGATGCTGTTAAGAAACAGAGCAGTGATTCAGCTGGTTATTGCTGCCATAAACACTGCGGCCTTGGGTGGCTGCTGCGCATGGAGGTGACAGCCCCACGTGCTCCTTCAGCCTAAAATAACAAAGCCATTACTGCCCTCGCTGCTGCTGCCAAACAAAGCAATAAAACATTTTATCACTTTATGGCCTGCCCAAAACTTACAGGTTATGGTCTTTTCGGGGCGAACGTTTGCAGTTTACTTTTGGTGACAGGATTTGTCTGTTCATCTGTGGGGAAAAAAATGCCAGACTGCTTGATCTAACTTTTGTATTTCCTTTTCCCAGTGTTGTGTCATTTCCTCACATATGTTTTCATGGCACGGATGATGATGATGATTTAGTATCATAGTATGAAAAGTCCTTATTTAAGACATTCTGAAGGATTAACTTTGAGTTGTAGATCTACTTTTAAGAAGGAATAACCATAAAATGAACAATTAGTGCATTTTTAAAAAAGCTTAGATCAGTAATTTTTTTGGGAAAACAAGTGGAAAATTTGGATTTTTGGAGAGTGACCTAAGGAAAAAGGGAGTGTAAAAGAACTGTCAGTTCCTCAAAGAAATAATAGTATGAGCAGAGCTACCTTAAGTTACTCTGACATATACTTAACCTTTGTAAATTCGGGTGTAATTTACATTCTTCATTCCTATGGAAAGAGGGTTTCTGGCCAGAAAATCTGTTCTTGGGGTTAGAGTGGAAAAGCAATGAACAATCCTTCCTCTTGACTTTGGTGAGCCTCATCTGGAGAGCCCAGCCTGTGACAAGTGTCACTGCTCTGCACAGATTTGGGTAAATTAAACACCAGGAGAGCAGAGAGAGCAGTTAAAGGTCTATAAAATGTGTTATCCCAACCACAAGAGAACAGGGGAGATACTTAAGAGGGTCTGACAATGTGAAATGTTCCCATGGCAAATAACCTCCCACATTCCCAATGAACAGGGAGAAAGGAAAAGCTTTAATTTGGTTTCTGTTAGGAAAAGAAAATCCTCTACCACAAGGGTTAGGATAATAAACTGTTAGTAGAGCTTACAACAATGTAAATTCCTCCAAATTGTATCAGAGGTTGAGGAAAAAAGTGATGTTTTTTGAAAGATGGATGGGAATAATATTACAGTTATGGAAAAGTGGAATTGCAACTTCAGCTGCCCCTTCTGCCTCAGTGGCACCGTGGCCTGCAAGGCTCAGCCCCTTTGTGTCACCTCCACGCTCACTGAGGGACGTTTTAATTCAAACCAGCTCCCCTGGATCTCAGCTTGAGAGGAAATCCTTGAATTCCACAAAAATCAGCATTCATTTGTGAACTTAATTGTTTATATCCACATCAAGGAGCTGCTTCCAAATCATAATCCCTGACGTGAAGTTCTTGAACACATGGTTTTATTTCTTAATATTACTAATTATTAATAAACATGTGGGAGCAATGTGGCCTGGCAGGGTTGAACTTCAGAGAGTCCCTCCAACTAAATTATTCCACGTTCTTCTAAATCTGAAATGTTCATCTTGGGCACTTCCCACAGGAATGAAATCCAAAATTCTGTGCTGGCTGCTCCTGCACCAGCAGCAGCCGAAGTGGTTAATGAGCAGCTCTGGTTTTGGTGACACCAGATGAATAAATATTCATTAGCAATTAAGGTGTGTGGAGCAAGCGCTGATTCATCTGGAGAGCGAGGCAGGATTGATGGGAAGCATCCAGAGGTGGAAGGCCAATGGATTAACCCACATCAGCTCATCCCAGCCCAGGACACCTTGTGTGAGTGTTTCTGTGCAGCTCTAGCAGGACACTGAAATCGTTCTGATGTGGCTGTCAGGAGATCTCAGATAAATAGGATGGAATTCTCAGTGGGTGTTTTAAGGATAATTTGTAGGAATAGAGCCAATGGAGAGGACTTGTTTTATGTTGCCTGGATATCTAAGGGGGTTTGAGTACATCCCTTTTATTATCCTTTCATTAGCATTTATCTATAGACTAAAATAATTGAAATATTTCTTGCTTGCTGGACTTTATTTAATTATGGGTGTAAAGTACTAATTAGCAATTATTTATTGATGGCTTATTAAAGTGCTTCTATTCCTCACTGTTGTATTCCATTATTAACAACAGTTTCTCAGGAACTGTCAGGAAGTTCTTATTCAGACATGAACCTTGCCACCCTGTTTTTTGTTCCTATGGATGATGTGGTTTTGTTTGAATAGATTTGCTGTGTCTTCTAAATAAGCAAATTTTCTATTCATATCACCTTGGAACTCCCAGAATATGTTGTAAATGAATATTTCATGCCTGCATTCCTGTGGTCAAAACTTTCACTGGTTTATTTAAGATGCATGAGCAAACTTTCTTTTCCCTCTGGTATCTTTGGCTCTTCATTCCAGCTCAGGACAAGCAGGAAAAGAGTTTATTTTGAGTTCAGCAGATTTAAAATCACTGATCCTGCGCAGACACAATTTACAAGGTACATTTTAAAGAGGCTTCACCCAAGTCTGGTCCTAAAGAAAATAATTTCTCATCCAGCTGGGATGGAGTTTTTGGTATTCCAGTTCTGAGGGCTTCATCCCTATCAATGTTCTGTTGGAATAGTTTAATCGCTGACCCATATTTTCAAATGAGGTGGCCCCGGTGCTGTTGCTCAGATCCTTTAATTTGCATGTAATTACTCCAAGTTACAGAGCATTTCCCTCTCCTGACGCATTCCAAAAGAACGAGTTTCCTTCCCAGCAGAGGTGTCTGGGATGAGCCAGGCACCAAGGGCACTCCGGGGGGATGCTCTGCATTGCCAGGAGGAGCAGGAGATCCAGGAACTCGGATGTTCATTCCCACAGCAGAGAGCAGGAGATCCAGGAATTCAGGTGTTCATTCCCAGGACAGAGAGCAGGAGATCCAGGAACTCGGATATTCATTCCCAGGACAGAGCAGGAGATCCAGGGACTCGGGTGTTCATTCCCAGGGCAGAACAGGAGATCCAGGGGCTCGGGTGTTCATTCCCAGGGCAGAACAGGAGATCCAGGGGCTCGGGTGTTCATTCCCAGGGCAGAGCCAGAGATCCAGGGACTCGGGGGTGCATTCCCACAGCAGAGAAGAAGAGCCAGGGGCACTCGGGTGCACTTCCCGAGGAGA
>VWPU01001365.1:0-64605 GCA_013398955.1 Callaeas wilsoni | reverse complement strand
TCTTGGCGCCCAACGTAGGGCTCAAGGGCATCGAGAGGGGAAAAAGGGTAGAAAAAGGAATAACAGTTCTTATTTTGTGTGTGGTGAAGTTAAAAAAGCATCAGACGACATAGTGATTGTTCCAGCTCAAATGCAGATTAGAGCCTCTGTCCAGGAGATGAGAGGTGCAGGGCCAAATACCATCTGGAGGGACTTGGATGTGCCTTGCTAAGACCCGGTATCTCCAAGCTGTTGATGAACAAGGATAGAAATCTGCTCCTCTAAAAAAGCAGCTGAATGTTAGGGTAAAGAAAGCATGGTAAATTTTGTTTTACAACAGCCACAAACTGCACTTTTTAGGGTATTGTTACCTGGTATCTTCATGGCAAGGTTGAATGCTTTCATAAACATTAATAAGTGTAATAAACCACTGTACAAACATATTTGGAAATTGTACTTCCCTCTTCTACATAATTTTCCATATTAACAGTTTATGCAACAGCAGGCTTCTAAGAGGCTGATAGCGTTGATGCCTTGTGGCCATGACAGCAGTCAAGTGTCTTCTCAAAGCTTATTGGTAAAATATTAACAACATCACATACTGTGTGTTTCAAAAGGAAATTCAATTTGACAAGTCTACTTAAAAATAAATAAAGTTTCTACTTTTACACAGAGCCCACATACACTAGAAACTCCTTCAGATTTTTCTTAAAGTATGTATGAATTATTCAAGAAGATGAGCAAAGTGTGATGTTCTCTGGTCCTTCTCTCAGGAAGCTTTAAATATGAAAATTCCCTTGCTTTCTCAGAGTCACTGGCTATTTGTTCTCTTTTTTATGGCTTTTTGGTTGTTTTTTTTTTTTTGAGAACCACAGTTCCTGCAAAGGAAAATCATTGCAAAGTGTAGGCAGCCTCCAAAATGAAGAAGTAATATGAAATGTCTTTGTAGCCTGAAATATCACTATTGGGCAAAGGAGCCTTTTCCCATATGCCACTGCAAAGAGCAATTAGTTCAAGTAGAAAAGATTAGACCAGGTGCAGGTTTTGAAGTGACTTTTGGTGGGAGGAGGGAAAGGTCTCTCTTTTGTCAATTGTCTGTGTTAATTCACCAGGCATCTGAGGAATTTAGGGATATCCAACCTTTTGTGCTTAGCCAACACGATATGACCCCAGTGGCATGCATGGATTGGACAGAGGTACAGGGCTTATTGAAGGTTGTCAGTCCACTGAAGTGAAAGAGCACTTAAGGAAGAAGAAGCACATGATATATTTGTCTTCCACAGCACAGCTATTTTTCAGAGGCTTTGTTGGAGGACTCATTAAAAAAAGAAGGCAGAATAAGCCCCTCCAGTGTAGGATCCCCCGGGCCATCTCAGCTCAAGGGCCTGAGACAGGCAGCTGGCAGATGAGGTGGCTGCAGCCGTTTCCTCCAGCCTTGTAAAGCTAGAGGTGACCTTCAGAAAATGACAAAGAAGGGGGGCTAACACAGCAATGTGTGTCCCTGAGATAAAAGATACTCTCAAAACTTCAAAAACCTCCTTAAAAGATTGGATTAACTTCTTCTAATCCTCTGAATCATGGGTAGATATGAGTTCAAAGGACTAATGTAATTTTATTATTACATTTAATCAAATGTTTAAGTTAAGAAATAGGAACTGAGCTAAGGGCAACCTTCCCTTATCAGCTTCCAAAGTCTGAAAGCAGGAATGAATTAATTAAGTAAATGTAACAAGCTTAGGGGTATAACACACAGCAGCAGCTGAGTCAGCTTGACCATCGGCCAGTTATTGGGGTGAGATGTGCAGCTCAAGCACAACCAGATGATTCAATTCACATATCTTGGCAGAAGCAGATAAGCCTAAAGGGATGCCCAGAGGGGAATAGTGTCATAAATTGGCAAAGCAGAGAGTAATTCACCACCTTTAACAAAATGTTGTCATCAAGGAAGTTGTGCATTTAATTCATGCAGCAGAGTAGGCTGCTCAACCAGATGAAAGCACATTTTGCAAGTTGGCTTTTTATTTAAGGAGAAATTAGTCTTGCCAGGTCCGGGTATATTTCATGCAACTGGCTTACATCAGGTCATGTACTCCAACCCTTCATTTTCAGGAGATTCACCAAAGTATCAGTGTCAAATAGGATCACATTTGTCATGATAACAGTTACAAGTATAGAGTGTGTATTTTTGCCCTTTTCCTTAGCTTCCCACAGGCAAAGACTTCTTCACAAGTGTGACAATAAAGTAAAACTCTTTCAAAGATTGCACATTAGTTTGTATTGTGAATCGGGAAACCATAATACATAATCAGCCCCACTGTCATAATGTATGTCCAAATGACATATGACTAAAGACTTTCCTTCTATAAATTAACTGTACATGAGATGTGACTAATTGCAATAGGTTTCATTTAAGCACAGTCAATTAAATCAGTGCTGTTTAACAAAGGAAATGCTGTTCTAACAGGGCAGATTTCAGCACAAACATTTTCCTTAGATGACAGATAGTGCTTTTCAGACGAGGACACTTAAGTGCAGCATAAAAGAAATTATCTTAAAAATCAGAGTACATTACTGAATATTTTCAATTCAGTGAGAACCTGAAGAAAGTTCGAAGAAAGGAAAAGTGCAAGATAATTTGAATGAATCATTCCAGAAGCTGAGGATTTCTTCTGTTTGCTAGAAAATTAAGGCCACAGAACATCTAGAGGAGAAAAGACAAGCAGCCTTGTTCTGAGCCTTGTTCTCTTGCCTTTCAACTATCTAAATTTGGGAAAAGCATGGAAAAGTCATGAACAACAACAACCTCAAACCAAGCCAACCACCAGCTTAATATCCACGAATAGAAGGCACTGGCAGTATGCTGGCTGGATGAAGTCATGCTACTCAGGTCCAGCACAAGACCAAGAGCTAGGAATTTAGGATACACACAAAGTAGAATTTTCCTCTGCTTCAAGCCCACGCCTTAAACACAAAACCCAAATAACTTCTGGGTTTCCGACTTTTGCATCCTTCCACAGTTCTCTCTTTTTTTTGCATACATTTTTATGAGTGCACAGCCCATGAGCGTTAATGCTCCCTCTGATTTCATCCTCTCACATCTATAGTTCCTGCAGAAAACCAGGCTGTTGGCTGCACAGCTCTCAGACATTGCCATGGCAATGGACTGTGATGTCAGAGACACGGGATTAGGAGTTCCCTGTATTGCTGAGCTAAGGGAGAACCCTGGCTGGGAAGGAGAAAACTCCCATCTACACAGCTTCAACAATAGAAACAGCAATTTCAAAAGCAGCTAGTGAAGAACATTCAGTAGTAAACTATGCAGAAATGACTAGACATTTAGTGTCAAACATTTGTTGACTGAAGAGAATCCCAAAACAATTGGCATGGGAGTAAATAAGTAAAATCAAAGGACCAAAGCCAAGGTTGTGTCAGCAGTAACAGTAGCACTAGAATCAAGATAATTTTGCCATTTTACCAAGGAAAGCAAAATACAAAGGCAGAGAATATAGCATCTTTCACTCAATTATACAATGCGTATTTTCAGCTCCACTAGTAAAAAGCTGGGAGCAATTTTAGACAGATTATTCCTTAGACTAAAAGTTCACAGTAGAAAAGACAATGTAGGAACTGCAAGTGTGAATATCCTTTAAAACAATCAGATACCTCAGCTTATTTGTGTGGGAACACTGCAAAACTGCAAGCAGTAACAGGGGACCTGACATCCAAAGGCCACTCCCAGTCATTACTGCGGAAAAGGAACAGATGTCAAGAGCTGAGCCAGCTCCCAGCCTTTGGGGGCTGAGGGAGGACCCTCCCCAGCCCTGCAGCACAGCTTACCACAGTGCTGGCAATGAGCACTGCTTCTCTCAGCCAGCCCACAGACCTCCTTTTGAGGTGGGTGTGCTCATGGCCTGGGGAAATCAGAAAAAGAAATAACAATAAAAATGGGGAAACAACTACAGAGAAGGAAAGAGTGCAGAGGCCCAGAGCAAAAGTTGAAACTGGGTCATGCTTTATGTGAGGATGGTTTGCAACAAAATGATCTGGTTCCTTCTCTAACCTTGAAAAGAGGGAACTGGGAGTAAAATGCCCTGCTTCTCCTCTCCTGCCTGGGTGGCCTTGCTCCTTCTTGGACCTGCTATTGTGATGGCTCACCTGCCTATGTGCCTACCTGCAACATTAGGGTGCCTGTGAATGAGGAGAGCTCCATTTGCTTCCTAGACAGGAAGCCTTGATGAATCATCTGTTGGACAGGGACGACGTGATAAGATGAAGGACCTCAAGCGATGTATTTCGATGGAAAATTAAATAAACTGAAGGATACATGTACACACACCCATCATGATTTCAAAGGTAACTTTAAAAAAAACAGCACAAGAGAGTCAGTGCATTTTCAATGCTGTGCTGCGATTTAAGACATGTCTACACCCAGCAGGGAGTATTGAGGCAAAGAGCCCTGAGACACCTATTTCCAGAACTGAATGCTATATAATTACTAACTGGCCTTGATTGAAAAAAGGGTGCAGCCCCACATGAAGCCATCTATATTGCAGCTGGGACAGGAGCCAGTACCCTCATGTGTCCCTGTGTTGCTTTGTGGAGACAGATCAGAGTTTCAGAGGTTGACCAGGGCTCTACAACCTGCTTTGTGGGGTGGACCTGCCTGATGAAAGACTTCTGACACCACTGTTAAAAATCTGTGCTTTTGGAATGAAAACTCTATTTCGCTTAACTAAATTCCAAGTAGACGAGCCCACATTATTTTTGGTACGGATGTTGTAATGACTTCTAAGTGATTTGAATTGCTGCTAGAAATTTTGTGCCTGTTTTGCAACCCATAAACCCTGGGCTGTAAAACAGAAGCTGTGATTCTAGTGGACAACATTTTCCTCGGCATTTCTGCTGCTCCTTTCAGTGCCAGTGAACTGTGAAGAAGCCACAGTCCAGATTAACAGTGAACTCTCTGCATTGTTTTCTGCATTGTCTCTTGTGGTATTTTAAGCACCTGATGTATAGATGACAAATACCCATGTTGCTGGCATGCACCTATGTGTTGCTGCTGATTCTTCAAATTTTACTGCTGCTACTTTATATTTCCCTCAAAGAAGGAAGGGCAGCCATAGAAAATAATTTTGACATTATCCCATACTCTTCAATAGCCTGGTTCCTTCTCCAGGTTTTCTGGGTTTTTACTTCTGCCATTCCCAGCACAGCACTTTGCAGAAGTGCAGTTGATGCAAAGAGCTGGCTGCACATCTAAATGAAAGCAACAGCGTAGGGTGTCAATGCAAAGTGTGCAATGAGAATCAACCCCCCAAATCAGTGGGGTGGGAAGGGGACTCTTTGGAAGGAACTTCTGGATTTACTTTCAAGAATGTTGTTCCCTGAAATAGTAGGATGCCTCTAATACCTTTTGCCTGCAGTAAATGCTGCCACATGGCACAAGTTATGTCAAAATTGTTCTTGAAGTCGTGGTTGCAGAAAAGGCATCTACTCATAATCATGTCTCTTTTCAAGTGGTTTTGACCTAGTCACTAATGTTTTTACTGGAGTTCCTTGAATAACTTAGTCTTGCTTTGTAATAAATATGTCCTCGCTTCCGAGTTACTGGAGAAAGGCTGTGCACCTGCACCCGGCCACAGAGAAGTGCACACGACAATCACATTGTGTCTTTGCAGCTGAAATGAGTGAATTGCAGAGATTCTAGCATGGCAAAATATCTTTAAAAAAAAAATCAGACAAAAAAGTAGAAAGTGAGAGAGAAAGAATTTTAATGGCATTGAAATACACATCGGTCAGAGGAAAACCAGTCCATTTTATCAGCAAGGATTTTCTTACTGACAGCTGTCTTCTCAAACACTTTGCCATACTGAGAGCAAAATGAGACATCAAGCAAAAGCAGTTTTAACTTAAAATATTTGCTTGTTGTGTTTTGCATCATATTTTCCTTGTGCCTAGCTCACTAACTATAATTATTCTGCTTTGAAAGTCATGTGAAAAATGATGGGGAAGCTACAAACACTCCAATATAAAATGCAGATTCATGTCCACATGTTCACACTTGTGCCATCTTGTGCTTTTTCCTTTTAATTATGTTATTTTTCTAGTAAGTAACAGATTACCTGACATGGATGTCAATTAGTCATCATTTTCCCACTGCAGATCTTACCATCTGTTCAAGATTTCTTTGGATTCAATGGGAGTTTTCAACTGGCTATTCACTGGGCCAGACCTTCAAATGTTCAAAAAATGGTATGATTACACCAGAGTTTAAGTTAATGTGGAGCTTTATAGAAGAAAGACAGTCTCACCCAGCTGGATCTAAGAATTAGATCCAACTAAATAATATGTTTGAGGATAGAGACCTGAATTCTCATTAATTCTGGATGCAATAATTCAGTATCTTTAATTCTTACTTATGTAGCCATTTTTCTCTTTCTGCCTTTATAGGCAACAACAAAAATCTATTTCTTGCAGAGTGCTTTCCATTTGTAAAACACCGTGTACTCCACAAAGGTTAGTAATCACAACAATCTTGTGTGGGAAAGCTGATGCCATGTGTAGCTGCTTGTTTTGCTCCTTGTCACCCCCGTTCAGGGAAAAGCAATAGGTGTTCTGAGTCCCAGATGAATTCCTGTAATGTTCCTAGGATGTAGTCAAGTTCAAAAAACCCCAGAGTTTAATCAAAGTGCAATTAACTTCAAGGAAACTAAAGCAGAGAGATACAAGGTCTGATCCTCAGAAGTACTGATAAGCCCTAAATTTCATTAATTTCATTAAAAGATGAAGTGTACTCAGTCCCTTTAAAGATGCCAACTGTTGTGCAACTTGCTCAGTACTGTAAAAAAAAAAGTCCTGTTCTTTGGTGTTGATCAGTCTGATTCTTGCAATATTCTACTGTAACAACAACAACAAAAAGCAACCAAACAAAAGTTGCTGGTGGTTTTCTTGGCTTCGGCAATTCAACATTATAATAGTTAAAAATGAAAGTTCAATTTCACTCAATTATTTTAATAGATTAAATAAAATATTTTGGAATTCTTCCTTTTGGGTAAGATTCTGAAAACGCATCACAAACACCATAAATTACTGATGCTAATAATCCTGCCACTGTTCCAGCTGACTAAATATAGAGGTCTGTGACAGCTTAAGAATGAAAACATTCAGTCAGAAGTTTGTAACTGCAAGTCACGGTTTCATCCCTTAAATCTATCTTCAGTGCAAGGAATGATTAATGGTCCTGCAGGAGTAAAAGCTCATTCCCCTGACTGCCCAGGGAAGAGAAGGGGGCCGGCAGCCCTGGAGTGGGTGGTAGGGGGAAGGATGTGCAGCTGCTACTGCAGGGGTGTGGGACCCCACCAAAGGACCCAGAGCACAGGGGGTGCAGTGGGAGCTGCAAGGAGAGAGGAGATAGAGTCCTTTTGGGCAGCCCCACTACACCTGTATCTCAGGGAAGCTAAGGGCCCTGGGGCAGTCACAGCTGGCAGAAGCACAGATTACTTGAGACTGCTCATCCTCTTCCAGGGCAGCTGGGGTCAGAGGAGAGACTGTCCTGGCACATGGGACATACTCCATCTGGAAAACGCCACCTCCATTCACTTTCTCTTCTCTTCTGCTACCTACCATACAATCAGCAGACCAGCTGCAGCATTTTTATTTGCTAGGAATGGGTTGAAGATTTGCTTCCCCCAAGTCAGGATCATGTTCCTTTGGGGTTTGTTCCTCACTTCCTTCCCCAGCTGCAACAACTTACTTTCATGGGAACATGTTTTCATCCTGTCATACTTCACAGATCTCACAGTCTGATGAGGTTCAAGCTCTCTTGAACACAGTTAAAAGTTAACCACCTCCTAAACTTTATTCCTCTCTACATTTTTTAAAGACAAGAAAGCTCTCTTTTTCTTTTCCTCCCCTAAATCAATGACAACTCTTTTAAAACCTGGGGTTAAAAATTCCAGTATGTAATCTTGTGCAACAGTCAAGGAAGGGTGGAGATATAAATATCACAAAGTCCAAATTCATCACTGAATCTGGAGCACATCCACAAATTTGAAAGCCAATGGGACGCTCAGAGTTGAGATAAACACAGATGGACAACAACATTGCCAGAGAAAAGGATTAGACAGGACCCACAAGTGCCATGAGGGAATGATCAGCTCAAGGCAGTGCATTTTACTCCCACAAACGTCCTTGCTTCCCACCTCTTCCAGTAAGACGAGGCAAGAAACTTCTTACCCCCCACTAAGAATTCCTGCAGCAGAGAATCTTTTAAGGGTGCAGTCAGTAAGTCTTGCCTGGCTTTGTGCTTCTGGCATGTCCCTCTTTAGAAAACTGACCACTGTGTGACCTTAGAGTGCTCCTCCCAGTTACTGTCACTCAGCTGTGGGCAATACCAGAACTTCCCCTCTGAACTGTGTCCTAATTCCCGTGACTACTCTGGTCTGCTATGTGTCCTCTGCTTAAAAAAATTGGCTCATTGGACCACATGTGCATGAACTTGCTTTCTTGCAATAAATTGTTTCACTGCATGCACACAGATTGCATCCAAAAATTCTTTTTTTCCTCTAATGAAAAGGTTTCTGGTGGTGGGTCTACCTGGCCAGCATCATTTGGGAATTAAAAAAACAAAAAGGAAGCAGCAGCATGATATCGCTCGCTCTTCTTTTTTGCTTATCCCTGCACACCTGTGGATGCTGCAAAATGTAAAAGGAAAGATTTAAATTCTGGGACAGCTTGTTCCCTACCCATTTCTCTTGCTTGCTCTCAATATCTGCCTGGTCAGAAAACTACTACCAGCGTACCTACTAGGAGTGTTCGCTGCCCTGTGAGCAGGGAGTGGTGCCTCCCAGAGTCAGCACCTGACACACCAGCAACGCGCTGGATGATGTTCTGCGAAGCTGAAAAGTATGAACTGGTTTAAGCAACCCTCGTTGCCATTTCTGTCTGGAGCAGGCACTTGCAATGAATGTAGCAACCTAAACAGCACATGTGTGAGTCACAGGAAAAGCTTCAGCAAAAAGTTCTTGACATTGCGACACACTTTCCTATATTTAGACACAAGGAATGATGTCTCAAAAGTTAAATGAACTCAAGCAAGCTTGAAAATGAAAGCTCCAGGATGATTTTTAAAATTCTGTCTGACTTACCTGGGAAAAGCAGCCAGCAGTCCTCTTCCAGGAAGGTCAGCCATTAGCTAGCGGTGAGGTTAACACAGCAGTCTGCTCATATCCTTCGGGCACTTATACCTGAGAGATATTTTTTACTCTGAGCCAGTCAGATTCTCCAACTTCACCTACTACTTTTTTTCTTTCGAGTTTTGAACTTTTTGTGGGCTATTTGGTTGGTTTTGGTTTGGTTTTTTTTAATGTGCTCTATTTGCAGACACAATCAAATGTTTCAGCTGCTGGTCCCCATTCATTTCTGGGCATGGTTGATCCCTGCTGCCCTGTTTGTCAAGCAGGTGGCTGCATCCTGAAAGTGTCATTCCGATTTAAACTGGGTCCTGATTCCCTTTCATGCTCCTATAAAGCAGCAATGGAAAAAGGCCTTAGCAGAAGGGAGATCTGGGCCCTAAATCAACTGCAAACACCTATTTGTCAGGTAGCTAATCCAAGATGTTATAGCCATTTATAAAAACTTGTTATTATTCTGCAGTCATCCAGGAATGTCATTAATAGCTCTTCACCATGGTGCCAAAAAACACTTTTCGAAGGGATTTAATGCCCAGATCATTGCAAATCTGATCTTTGTTTTTGCCTGTTCCCCAGCCAGCAGCTATGAACAAAACAGACTTTGAAGCTTGCAGCATTATTAATCTGAGACTTATTACAGTAAGAGAGAGAGAAGGAAATAAATCCCTTTTTCTAGCACTCCTAACTCAGTGTAATGGCCCAAGAATGACAAGCTAAACATTACTCTGAAGTTATCAGGCTTCATTTGTCATGACGGATAGCAAGCAGCAGATTGCACTTTATCTTTTTAAGCTGACCTGACTGCAAACAAGGAATGCACAGAATGCCAAGGCCCTTCTTTGCCTCTGCGAAGACTCTTCCAGCAGAAACAGGGTATCATGAGGCAATATTTAGCACTTAGTTCTTGTAGTGCTTAGGACAGAGATATGTTCAGAGCAAGCTGGTTCCTTGCAAAAAAAAATTCCAAAACCATATCCATTTGCAGACCTGTGGTGCATAGGCCCGTGTTGATTCTGGAGGAGAATGCAGGGCTTGGTTAGGGAGCAGCACTACAAAAAATATATATCATCAACATGTCTCTGGAGGTGAGCTTTGATCAGCTTCCTTTACTGTCCGGCAAAACAGTTGGTAACCACTAAAACATTTGGAATGATGTCATGAGGTACAACAAGGATCAGCCCTGAGTGTAGGATGGTCAAATGCCTTTACAGTGAAGACACCCCTCTCCCTGTCAAAGGCATATTGGGTTAATGACAAGGCCACACTTTCTGGGTGCCTAAAGGCTTTGCAAGTGGTCAAAATCACCAGGTATAAATGAGTATTTTAATTTCTGTCAAACTATTTTTGTTTATCATCATGCTCATAGTTGTGTGATAAATTGTCAGATGTTTTATTGTTTTTCTTTCCCATATATTTCTCTCCTGATGGAAAAGCTGCCTAAATAAAACACCTCTTGTACATTTTCTCATACTTTAATCAGTCTGATACCTCAGTTCCTAAAGAAGGAAAACAAGCAGCAAACTGAATCTAACACTGAAATACTGGGGGTGGAATCCATCAATAAATCATAGCAGTCTGCTGTAGCCAGGAAAAAGTGAAAACTGCTTCTGTAGCTCATTGGTTTGGAAGTTGTGATGACTTTTATTCTCCTTCCAATTTTACCTAACCAGGAAGACAGGCTTGTCCTTAGTTGCATTAATTGTTTCTAAAGAGGATGAGAAATGAATTTGTGTGGCATCCGAATACTGTATTCCTTCATTACTGGTATTTCTCAGCAGGACTCAGGGTAAAGCTCCTATCATTTGCCAAGGCTGTCATCATTTCCATCAAAATATGCAAACATCCACATGGCTGCTTGCCTCCCGCTGTGCACTGGAGTATTTTCTGCTGTTTCAAAGGGAGGCTACAGGGACAGGGTTGCAGCATGCAAGCTCTGGGCTGGACAACTTGCTCATCATCCCACACTTTCACCTTTCTTCTGTGCTTCTTAGAGGCTAAGATCCTTTTCTACGAGCCAAGCACACATATTTTCTTAATTAATGCATTTAAAGGGATATTATGCAGAATTTAGTCACCCATTTCTTAACACTGAATCTCATTGTGCTGCAGAAAGAGCTTAACAGGATAGAGCAGAAATAGAGGGTAGAAAAAAATGGCCCTGCAATCTTTACTCTGTTTATTGGTAATGTTTTGTTATTACAAAAATGCTTGGAGTTATATTTTTTCTGTGCTGGACTGATAGATTGTGTTTTAGTCTTTTGTAAGATGCTGTTTAGATCTCATTTGGAAGGCTGTGGAGAAAATGCTCTTTTCATAACAACAATCCAATTCTTCTGTAAATATCTGCTGTCCTATTTATCCTTTTGGAATTAAATTCAAATTTTTTAAAATTAAACTTGCTACCAGAGGAAGCAATAGTTGCAAAAACTGTTTAAATAGGTACCATTTGTGAATATAAACAGTTTTGGACTGTTTTTTAATCTTAAGGCTTAAGTGGTTTCATAATTTCTGGTGCTGTTTTTGAGTGTTTTTACACAGAAACAGACCAAAGCATGCTGAAACTACACATAAGGAGTGCAGAAGGGGGAGGAGGATGGCTGTTTTAAAAAAAGGCTGGAGATCAGAATGGGAAGCTGTGAACACAAATTAATTACAAGTATGTGAGTAGCAAAAGGGGGAGGGAGGTACTCTCTCCACATTTGGAAATTGTAACAAATATCAGGCTGTCCTGTGATCTCACAATCTGGAACTGTAAATCAAAGGAGGAAAAAAAGCTCAGTAGGATCTTTTGGATCAGGCTACTAGCCTTCAATGAACATGACAAGGTAGATGTTTTTACTGAGGGCTAGTGGTGGTTCATCAGGCACCAGGACATAGATGCCTGCAGATTCTACTGCTACTTAATGTCTACTTACAGGGGCCCTTAAAGATAAATCACTTAAATCACTCACAATGGGAAAAAAAAGGCAAAGAAATAAGCAGAAACATGAGGAAATGAGGGACAACATGTTTGCTAAGTAATGGATTATACCCTACCTTAATGCAAAGCACTCCAGCCCTTATCATTGCATTAAGCACGTTGCCCTGAGCTGAATCCCTCCCTGCCTGCTGCAGCCACAACATCGCCTCTCCCGTTCATATCTCCCCTTCTGTGGGTGACTCTGCATCAGCAGCACAAAACATGCCAAGAGAGGTAAAATAATCTGCCTTTCCAAATCCATATGGGTACTGCAGCTGAAGGCAACACCTGTGGGCACAGTCTGATCTTCTCCTCTCTGCCCATGGTGCTCTTGCCAGCACAGGTGGTTGGCCACTCTCGCATCAAGCAGTGGGATGTCACAACCCTTCTGAAGTGCACCCTGTGACCAAGGGTGATTTGGTCTTAAAGATTTTGGAGCTCACAATTGCCAGTGGGAAAATATCTAAATTATCCCTTCAAACTGCCTGACGGAAAACCAAACCAAAACAGACAACCCCACCGAGGTTCCAATAAGTTTGTGAGACTTCCCTCCAGCACCATTTTGGTTTTTTTATGCTCTCGGCAAGTGTCCTGGTAACACACACAGGTAAACACCCCTTGTCTTGGAGTGCTTGGGGTTTTGCACAACTTGTCTGAGCCAGGCTGGCAAAAGGCACCCACCCTACCCACAGCTTTGAAACTTGTCTGCAATGGTATAACTGTGTCACAAGACTGGTCCCCAGGGAATTTTTAGCATTTGCTCCCTGTCTGAAAAACATTTCTTTGTCTTAGCTTAGCTGTCCTGCCTAACATCATCTCCCCCTCCACCAAGTCCTTAAAAGCTGACTGCTGTTTGAAGAATGACTTCAGTCTCACGAGATCAGAAGCTGTGGGTAGTCACACACAGTTATGCAAAGCCTCTGAGGTAAATGATGACACAGTGGGCAGGGAAATAGGAAATCAGACCCATGTGGCTTTCCAGAGGGCTTTCTATATATTTGCTACTTTGTTATGTAGTCCCTCCCAAAAGTCACCAAGGGAAGTAAAAATGTGATCATACTACTCCTCAGTAATAAGCCCTGTTTTCACACAACGTTGATTCACTCCACATTTCATTTTTTGTGGCACACAGGATAGCAACTACCAATAAAAATTGTGAGTTTACCGTTTCATCGTTGAAGAAGCAGCGCTTGAGCTGGCCATTTACTGCTTAGCTCTATTGTTCCCAAGCTGTAGCTGATAACAAGTTCACAGGCAGGAGCTCTGGATGTTCGTTTGTCTCCAGATTCCATCACTTGCATATTTTATTATAATGTAGTTATTTAGACAGGGATGTTTCATCTCTCCCTGTTATACAGCCACAAATCTACTTCCTCCAAGCTGCTAACTTATAGCAAAACTTCTGATCCAGTCTGCAGTTCCTTTGAGCTCTGAGAACCAAACAATGTGGTTCAAAAATATTAAAACCAGAGATGAAACCTGATTATTGTTCCATGCATCTGCTTTAAATTGGTTGTTCTGTTTATTTTAAAGACTTCCACTGGTGAAATGAAAAAGCAAGCATCCATTCTGCAGAATTAGTCTTGCTACATTGGGCTTTATGCTTGCCTTTTATTTACCCTTCTTTTTTAGAGCATCAATGAAATGTTGCCTGCATTGTAAAATCAACATGACTAACAATTAGCACATGCCATTTAATTAAGTGCTACCTCTAAACCACATTCTGTAAGCTATAATCAGTTGTATTTTAACTATGGATGACTGGTCCAGGGTCCTGCTCATTTGAAGACCACTCATCATCTTACAATATATCCCTGTTAGAAGGTACATGCACACAAATGCCATTCCAATTCTAGCAGTCCTTTCTTGTCCTCCCAGGGCTCTTCCTGTGTGCCCAGCACTAGTAGAAACACTCTCCCATGCTCTACAGTGAATCAGTAGTGGGGTTCAGCTCTTCCAGGATTTAGGAAGAGAGAGTGAGCCCCAGGGGTGTCATGTAATGAAGGAGGGGGACACCTCACTGCCTGGCCTAAGGATTAACTGCAAAGGACGGATTAACCGCAAGGGAGAAATTCAAGTGTGGGCAATAGTCAACACTGACAGAGACCCAGGGACAGATCTTCCATTTATGTCAGCCTCATTTCCTTACTCATGCAACCCTTCCACAAATCAGGGAAGAAGGATGAGCTCTGCTGAGAACCAAAGCAAAGCCTTAATTTCACCTGAATTGTCTTCAAGTCTCGACCAGCCCTCAGCAGATTGATGTATCCCTGTCACTTGTTTTTTGGGGAGCTGAAATATTATCTTAGCAGCGCAGCTTTTGTGCTGTGGTCTATGGACCACACGAGCAGCCCATAAATGTTCCTAAAGAGTCTTTAGAAGACAGTTTAATGTTTTGAAGCTCTACTGAGCAAGTCAATAAAATGGGTTTATAATTGCCAGGGTGTGTCCATGTGTCACTGCAAAGTCTATTCTAGGGCTTGTGCCCATGCTTTGAAGGGCCAGGGAGCTGATGGGATCTGGGAGAGCTGGCAGGAGCAGAGCAGACGTCCTACAGAGGCTCTCCTGATGCATTCATGTACTGGGTTGTTTGTTTGCCAGCACAGAGTCCACACAGATGGCTCCTCCACAAGAACCTGAAAGGGGGTTTCAGTGAGGTGGGATTCAGTCTCTTCTGCCAAGTAACAGGCAATACAACAAGAGAAAATGGCCTCAAGTCACACCAGGGGAGATTTAGTTTGGGTATTAGGAAAAATTTCTTCACCAAAAGGGCTGTCAAGCACTGGAGCAGGCTGTCCAGGGAAGTGGTGAATGCCTCAACCCTGGAAGTGTTCAAGGCCTGGTTGAACAGAGTTTTGAGCTACCTGATCTAGTGGAAGGTGTCCCTGTCCCTGGCAAGGGGCTTGGAACTAAATCATCTTTAAGGTCCCTTCTAACCCAGCCCGTTCTGTGTTTCTGTTGTATGATTTGCATTGTAAGGGGTGTGATAAGTTTCACAAAGCAGAACACTAGCTTTTCTTTTTCAAGTGAGTAGACAATCCAAGGTTGTGGCGAACTGCAGTAGTTTGCTTGAGTCTGTGTAATGTATGGGGATTTGACAACCAATTACATCCCAGGCCTTTCTAGGGACAGAGATAATGTTCCTGGTGCCAGGCCAGGTTAAGTGCATCTGCACTATAGACCCTGCAGATGCTCGCTTGGACAGATGAAGAAACTTGATGTTATCCTATGTGCAGATGCCAAACAGAGCTTATTCTGTTCTTACAAAGCAAGGACATAAGAGCCATGACAAGGCAGTGGTTTACCGCAACAATGGCATCCACGACTTGTAATGCCCTTCCAATTACAAGGAGCAGACCATTGTTCATCACAAACATTAGCAAGAGAAAGCTGAAAGAAGAGAAAAAGCAGCCTGCCATGAACGGGAATAAAAAGGCTGAAAGCGAAGCTGCACACTCTCACAGGCTGACGCACATCTGGCACGACTCTGCTGTAATCAGCAGTTAGCCTGTTCTTGCACCAATCCACACAACAGCTGAATCCAACCCCAAAAGTCTTCTCCTGTAATTGTGGCAAACACCACTTCACCAAAACCTCTCCTTTGTTCTCCCCAGGACACTGGGCTTCCTCCCTTTCCAAACAAATCTCTGCTTAAAAGTCATAACAATAAAGTTTATGCCCTTTCCCTGCTCATCTGACACACAGTCTATTTGCCCAGGAACTTCCTGGTAGGGTGGAGGGACCTGAGAATGGATTAAATACAAAGAAGGCCCAAACCCACAGTGTTTTCAAGCTTCAGCCAAATGGTATGTACCACTGGGGGAAAAGAAAACAAGCACAAACCCCTGAGGTTTCAATGAGCCTTTTAGGGTCTTTTTGTGAAAGTGGTTTTCTAGACATGTCCATGGGGTGACCAATAAGACTTGCTTTAAACAGTTGTTCAGTCAGCTTTGGTAGGTGAAACTGATATTCCTAATTTCTCATTTGGGTGTTTCTGGCTGAGACATGCAGAGTATGTTAGGTTAGGGAGTATACCAACTTCAAAACACAAATAGAAAAACCTCACAGATCTTCCATCTGCCCCAGTCATGTGTGACCATAGCCGCGTTACAAAATTGCAATAATAATACCTTCTACTGCATCCTGCCACAAAGCTTTGAGATTGCTGAAAAACACGTGGGCAATGATGGAGGTGCATCCAAAAGGGAGCAGTAAGTTGCCTGTCACCCAGAAACTGCAGCTGCTTTATAGCAACCCTAATAAATAAATAGACATCTCCCACTCCAAGGGGAAAAAACCCATATTAATCACCAGCAACAATGAAAAACAGTCACTTTGTACGTTTAAAAGTTTTATTTTACATAAAGCTACACTGGTGAAACCACTTCTTTTAATAATGTTGGTTTTTTCTGATGAGGAAACTCCAAAGATACATGGGAGACACCTTTCTCTTAGTGCACCACCTGGGGACAACCAAAGAAAGGAACTGTTGTATTTGCCCAGGATCCCAAATCTTCTCAGCAGCACCATATGGAAAAAAGGCAGAGTTGTGAGCACTCAATCTCTACCAGGTACCCCTTGGTACAAAAGAGCAGCTGTAGTGCTGCCCTAATCTGTGCAGGGCCTTAGAGAAATAAATCTCTCAGAGGTGGTGTGTCCAGTGAGATGCAAACCAGTAATGTATCAGTAAGGCACTGGCTGCTGCCAAGATATGTTCCTGATAAACGAGTGGCCCTTCTTGAAAATATGGTCAAACCTTTCTAAAAAAAATCAGTTTTTCTTAGCTGGTTGTAAGAAAGTTGGTGGTTTCAGTCCAAGACAAAGACGTGAATCAGAAGCCATGAATCAAATGACTATCCACAAGAGATAAATTTGGTATGATCTTCCCTAGCTCAGCCATGCCAAAGAACTTCTTAGCTTAATAACACTGGTCGATACTGGCATCAGCCCAGTGGTTCCCAGCACTTCCTTATTAATGTGAATGCTTTTGACTCAGCACTTCCACAGTTCCATAAATATCAAGGCTGACATAATTCAAGCTGCATTTATAAACATTAAAACTCAATAGCAAAGCTAACCTGCTGCTTGAGCTAAGCTTTGATTTATGCACTGAAGGTTTCTACTGACCAGGCTACACGATGCCTTCAGCACAAAACTGAAATTTTCATTTGCTTCTTCCTCTGTAATAAAACAATACCTGGAACCAAATCATCAACCTCCAGGTCTGTTTGGTTTGGGTTGATTTCCAGTCATTCTGCAGTGGATGCAGCATAACTCACTCACTATACTGAAGGTGCATGGAGACATTTAGAATAAGGGCAGCTTTCACAAGGCAACTCTTCTGTGTTGCTGCTAAAATAACTGTCTCCAAGCAAAGCCTGCTACCAGTCCTGAATGTTTAGGGATATGAGATAGGCCCAAACAAGATGGATTTCACAGTAACATCACCCCTGTCACCAAGGATCATGCACACCACCTACTGTGCCCAGAGCATTACACCAGCATTTATTCAAAAGCAATGCCGGATTTATGGCATTGCTGCAATAACTGTGAAGGAAAAACGGTCCCTCAAGATTAACAGTCTAGGTCATCCATGGTGACCTCCCTACTCCACAACCCTGAGTTACAGTGATTTCACTGTAACCATCTTTCTCTAGTGCAAACTGAAAACTTCATCTAGTTCTTCCAGTGAGTGAAAACGGCCCAGCAGTTAAGAAATATGATCTTACAGCTTTTCCTTTTAATGTGGCTTCTTCACTGAAGACTCAAAACTGTCCATTTAACTCTTCTTGCCGAGTTTGACTCAGCAATTTTATTTCTGTATCCTTATCAGCCATGTAAAATAAAAGAAGCATTTCTGTGAGAAAAATATCTTTTGACATATTTAATATAAGTGTTCAAAAGCTATGTGTGGTACTGAAAATTCAGTTAAATAGACTAGTACAAGTCAATTTAGTAGAACAAGGATAAGCAAGAAGAATGCTTTTGGGAACAGTGCAGAGATTCTGGGGAAGGAATAAAGTGGGGGGAAAAAGGCAAAATCAAAATGAAAGAACTGCCTCCCATTGCAGATATTTGCTGGTGGGCACCTCTGTATGATAAATTTTCCAGCACAGCACTTTCAGTCTCTGCTATAGGCAAGGTAGAGCAGTGCTGCCGGCACTTTGAATATCTTTGAACACCTTTGGTATTATTCTTTAAAATACAGAGGGACAGGAATAGGCTTGCAGCCTTAACAGCTAATGCAGTGTGAAATGTGAAAGTTGTAACCTACAACGAAAAGTCCCAAAAGTCAGTGAAGCCACTGCATTGTGTTGCTTTGAGAGACCCTCAAATATCCTGTTTCAAGTTTCTGGCAATAGGCTCTCTTTCTTCACTGTGCTAATCCAACTTTACTACGTTAAGAGCTGCAATCGTGATGTGAAAAGTGCTGCACCATGGGTGCTTACTCAGCATCCCAGTCAGTGGCTTTGAGGCTGGTGCCTCCCCTTTGGGCTGAGCTGACACGCATCAGTGCATCAAAGCTGTGAATTTGCACCACAGGCCTGGCCTGCCAACACCCATCAATGGGAAGACTATGGTGCCCTCAAGCTGTTTCTCTTCCACACCTTGTGTCTCCTCCTGCAGCATTGTCCCACACAACCTACAGAGAGATTCCCAAAACTAGCACTTCAAAATAGAAAGTGCAGGTTTCCCCATGTCTGAACCAGGTGGTTGGTTGCATAATGAAGATACAGAAGGGCTGGATTCAATTTGTATTTCATTAAACAACCCTCTGTGACATATTCTGATCTATCCTTCAGCAAGAGACTGGGCACAAGGCTGGGAACATGGAGGTGTGGGAAGTGGACTGGGCTGAAATAATAGGAGCTGTGTTTCCTTAGCATGACTAAAGGGGATGAATGAAAGAATATATCTCAACCTAAGTATGAGCATAGTCCAAAAAGTCTTTATCTATTAGGAAGAAGAGCCTGCTGACAAATGGGAAAGGAATGCACAATCAGGTTTTGTCAGGTTTGACTTCATCCATCTTTGTGCTGCAAGTTCTGCCTCTCAGATTTGGTGCTCAGGGCTGGCCAAGAAACAAGCATTTTTGTTTCACAATTCAGAATGAGAAATACGAAAGAGGGTTTTTATTTTAAGTTTTTTAAATCTGTTTTCATTACGTATCAGAACAAAACCACTATGTTTCCAAAACTTTCACATGTAAGGCCCAGAAAGGAAAGAGAATGGAGGCCAAGCAACAAATAGGCCAGTGCCTCAGTGATTCCCCTCTGGAGCGGAAAACCTGGCTCCCAGGTCCCAAGCACTGCCAGACAAGAGAGGAACAGCAACTTGGACTCCCCCACCAGAAGGCCAGAGATGGCCAGGTTTTCTCCCTGCCTCCCACTTTAGTTAACTCTCTCTCTCTCTTCCTTCTGCCCCCATCTCCTTGGAACCTCTCCACTCCACGTAAATAATCACATATGAACCGAGCTACAGAGAATGAGAGTATGCAGTCCAGTGGTTAGGAAGCTCCCGGGAGATAAAAGGAAGCTGCAGATTCAAGTTCTTGCTCCGTCTGATTTGAAGCTGATTTCAATTAAGTATTCATTGGAAGAAAGAGAAATGGCCAGTGCAGCTTGGCAGCCAAGGAACCACTCCAAATCAGAGCAAGGACTCAAACCTGGGGATGCACTTCCCAGGGAAACCTCCTAACCACTGGCAGATCGATCAGCTCTCGCACGTGATGCAGGCGTGGGAGGAAGGCTGAAGCACTCAGCCAGTTCTAGGGGAGCTGCCTCTTCTGGGGCCTTTGCTCTGAAAGGAAACCCATTGGAAAGCACATATCCAGCCAGTGTGCTGGAATCATCATGTGAACTGATGTACAAGCGCGTCTGTTCCACTCGCCCCATCATGGAGGCCCCCACACAGACAGTGTCCCACCAGATTTGGAGAAAGCTGAGAAGCTGACATCAGGCATCTCCAGAGTAGGACTTGTTTTCTCCTTTCCTGCAATTCCCCTACCAAACTAGGAAGGTTTTCTGCCAATGTTACAGTTGAAACAGACACATTCTCTCAACAAGTTCCAGAGAAGCATCATTTTCAGGTGGAAAAGTTGGTCTTGGATTGTATAGGATGGATCCAATACTAGTAAAGAATAGCAAAATTATCAATCATAATGTGGGAAACGGAGAAGTACTTGACAAATGTTTCTGGTTTAGATTCAGAAGGAAGCAGGATGATATATTCAGAGTCTCACTTGATAGTTACTGTTCCACTGGCAATTAGCAATGATGTTAAACAGCAGTCATTAATAACAACATTTGTAAACCTGCAGGACTTGATTACAGTCTTGGTGAAGATTGCCAGCTTGGCTGACAGGAGGAGATGCAAAAAGGAAAAATATTTAGATCTTATAAGGTGTTTAACTCTCTCCCACATAACAATCTATTAGTGTTAAATGGCTTAAAAGCTGTCTAATGAATGTATTTCTAGGAGTATTTTAAGCAGAATCACTCTCATTCAGCGAGGTGTTCCACCTGGATTCTAGAGGGGGTTCTATTCTTCATATCAGCTACTCCAGTCACATACCAACACTACAGACAAAAACAAAACAACTGTGGTAGAAGTCTGAGACAACACCAAAGGGATGTAGGATGATAAAAGTGATGGGACAACAAATTTGTTGTAAGGATTAATTCCTTGTCATTTCTATTGCTTGCATTTTCAGAACCAAAAGTGAGTCATACATCTTGCAACAAAAGCTTTATGTCACACTTTAAGCTATAACCAGTGATTCAGATATAATTAACTTTGCAAAAACTTCATGGTCACATTAGATAATCAGCTGAACATGACCCTCCAGAGCAATTCTGATCCTTAGATAAATAAGCAGGGGAGTTTGAAAGAGTCAGTGAATAGCTCTACTGAGAATATTGCTGAAATACCACATGCAGTTCTGGCATCCAAACTTTACAAAACACATTCAAAATTTGGAAAGGATTCAGAAAAGAGCTACAAGAATGATCTGTGGTCTGGAAATCAGACTGAGACTAAAGAAGTTTAATCTGATTTATCCCAGAGAAGTTTAAGAAGTAATATGATCACAGTTCACAGGCATCCAGATGGTAGAGTAACTATTACAACTATGAGAAAGAAATTGTTAACTGTAGGTGTCATATCTGGTGTAAAAGGCATAATAAAATCCACTAGGTAGAAGCCAAAGCTGGACAAAACTCAAGTTTAGGGCATATATTTTCTCTCAACTGCGAAGGGCATAAGGATTGAACACAATGAACTGAATTGTCTATCACAGTCTTTACAGAAAGGCTAAAAGCTGCCCATTATTATGTACAGGAAAATTCATGAGGTGCTGCAATAAAATTTGTAGATATGTCATACAGGAGGTCGGACTAGAGCACGACCATAACCTATCCTGGGTTTAAAAATCTCTGAATGTGTGGCTATAATTGCCTCATTTTTCCTTTCTAATGGAAGATGGTCACTGGCTTTACTACATAATTTCCTACATGTCAGCATCTGTCAGTGTTGGATAGCTTGGGTATATAATTACGTAAGAAGAACCTTGTTAAATATCCACAGCTAAAAATAACTTTTAAGGAGCTTTAGTTCTATTATTGTAAGTTAAATAAGAGTCCTGCTGCACACTGCAGAAAGACATTGCTTATCTTCTCGTAATAACATGGAAACTTTGGTTCTCCAGAATATTCACTTGAGTGGACTGTGATGATTTTTACTTTCTCCTCCAACTAATAAAGAAGTTCTATGTTTTCCTTTAAACCAAAAGGAGACTACAAGAACTAGCACAGGAAAAGGCTGGTTTTTATAAAGACCAGTATCCCTTCTGAACATTTTATATGGCAAACAGTCACATCAATAAGTGAGGTGAGATTCGAGGAAATTCAGAGGTACGGTTATTCACTGTTCATTTCATCAGTCTTGTAGGTACCATCAACTGCTACCCTTACTGCTATCACTGCATGGTAGGAAGAGGTTCCATTTTCTGTAGGAGATGGCTGCTTACTAAAAGGCTGAGCAGCAAGGACTTACTTAAATTGGATGTTGGTGCAAAATAACTTCCATTTAAAAAGCAACAAAAGAAAGCTTACCTGGGCTCAGCTTTCTCTAGAAATTCTGTTCTCGTTCAGGAACGCTCAGTTCATAAACACTTCAGCAAATCTCAAATGATTAATGGCTTTCCTTGGCTTCCAATACAGAGCAGATGTGTCCTTGCAGTTGTGGTCAAGTCTTCCTTTGAGTTTCAGGATTCATTGAAGCCAGAAAGGCATCTAATGCAGTAGGGGAGAAAGGAGGCTTTCCACTGATACTGAGTGCAAGAAATTTCCCCCACAGTTCCCCTCCCTGTGGGTTAATAATCAAAGCAGAATCAAAAGTGTCAATGGTCTAATCCTTGTCTTACAGTAACTTCATGCCTTGATCTCATTACCAAAAGCCTTGGCCTCACAACAAATGCCATGCTGGCACATCAGTCCCCTGGACAGGACACTGACAGCTTGCATTTAGTGCTACAGTGGTAACCAGCTGAGGCAGATCTGCCAGTGATCACGGTGCTCTAAGAGGCAACAGCACCACTTATTCCTCTCTTAAACCCTCCTAGCCCCCATATCTAGACTAGGGAATATCCCAGTATCTCTCACTGTATGATAGCCACTACTAAACACTATTAATAGTTTCACTTCTATTTATACTTCTGCCTTTTCTTCTATATGATATAGGTGGCATATCCTTCTTCTCACGACACTGAAACTCAGGGGTGAATCTTCAGCTTGCATTTCAGCTGACTTCCAAGACTAAGCACATAGATCCTCATTTGGTTTCACACATATAAACACCTCCCAGTATGTTTTGCTAAGTTTAAGAACAGCACTTTCACATTTTGTTCAGAATTTGTGCCTGGCACTTTCTACTAACAGAAAATTATATTTGTCCACATGCTCTGTATAGGGGTAAGGTGGGCCCAACAGACCCTCTAGTCTAGCAGACTAGACCTCCCTAGTATCCAAGAAGCAGCACAGTCCAAAGCAAGAAGAGACTGCTATAACATTGACTGAAAAGGCATTGCTCCTAAATGGACAGAAACCTGGAATTGCTACTGTGTAAAGACTAATGCTATTTATTGTACTGCAGGGATAATCACACAGGAGTTAGTACTTTGGCATACTCGGCATTGTACAGACTCACACTTGCATTAAAAGTTAAACTGCATGATCCTCTTCTACTCCTTCCACCTCTCAGTAATGATCCAACATAGTATCTGTGAAGGGAAAATATCAGGCTGTTCTGTGAAATTTTGAAATACAAAATCATTCTCATGAGATGGAACAAAGTTGAAAGTCAAAAGTTGAAGATTATGTAGAATAAATTCAACAAGTCATAGCAATATTACCTGCCCAGTAATTCTGTTGCCCTCCCTTACCATTCTCTTCTGTTTCAGCATGCCCCACTTGCCCACTCGCTAAAAAAACCCCCACCCCCCCAAAAAAAACTCACATAAAAAGCCCTAAAAAAACCAACCATCCAACCAACCAACCAACCAAACAAACAAAAAAACCCCTCAAATCCCCAAAAAACCAATGTCATCTTGGCAGAGCTAAGCAGAGCCAAAGACTGTCTGGGCATGATCAACTTGGATGTTGGAGAGCCAAAATAATAAAACTTGCAGATGCTTAGACAGCAATATCTGTACAGATGTATTGCAAAGGGAATATTTCTCACTGTCCTGTCCCCCAGTGCTACACTGACTTTCAGGACACCAAGGCCACGTGAAATCAGCTGTGCAATCCCACAGCCACCAGCGATGGGCATTGGCAGCTGGGGAAATGTTCCTGTCACCTGGCACAAGTTCCCAGCAGAGCTTGTCTGGAGACACAGTGCCACATGCACCACGGCGCCGTGGCTCTGCTCCGGCTCGGGGCCGCCACGCAGCTGGCGGAGCCCCAGCAGCTGGGGAGCCCACACCACAGATGGAAGTGGGAGAACGGGGTCTGGGAGCGTCAGCCTTCTCTGACAGCCTTTGACTAGACAGGTCTGGTTACAGCAGCTGAAGATCTGATCTGCAACACACAAATCCAGCATGAACAATACAAAAATGGAAAGCATCCTGTACTAGGGGAACATCTGTTTAGGCGGTGAAAACCCCGTGGAGTGCATCATTCTGGGTGAATCAGCACAGCTGAGACGGCTGTTCAGCTGCCCGAGTAGCTGATTTAATTTTTTCCCAGCTTAGCTTTGTGCCATCACTGAGATTTATTATCCGCGGCACTGCACAATTCCAGGAGGTGCGGTTATCAGGAGTATTTGGCTCCCCAGCTCTGTTACTGGGCTTTGCACTGCATAAATTACAAGGTGTTCACTGCCTAGCAGATAAGCAGACCCTCTGTCTTGTCTTGTGTTCTGAACTGTCATTCCTTACTGTATGTCCACGTTGGCGCTGGTAGCACTGAACAAGATCGAGAATCTTCACTGGCATAAATTGACATTGATCTGTCAAAATCAGTGATGCAGTGTGGATTTGCCCGCACTAAGCATCTGGCCCATCTTCAGAACTCTCTGGATGAAAACTGTTGGGTTTCAGGAACCTGAAGGTCTGATGTTCTCTGTAATTAGGCTGACACTGTTAGTTTGGATTGTCTTGGCCCTTCTGCAGTCACTGTAGATGGGAAGAACAAACCTTGTTCTTTGGATACCTCCTCTGATGAAACAGAACCGTGGCCAGTTGACAGAAGATGAGTATTAACAGCTTTATCAAGCTTACGAAAAGGAGTCCAGGTGAAAGAAAAGACCCAGTCTCTGCAGCCTTGATATGAGTTCTGGAGGACTCTATTGCCTCTGCTGCTGTCCTGAGGCTATGCCATCCCAGGGCTGCTCAGGCAGAGTATATAACCACAACTCTATTTTTTTTCTCTGTCTAGGCAAGGCAGTGGTTCCCAAATTGATTTCCTTTCTGATACAAGGCCAACAATTGTGCCAGGTCCATGTACAAGTCAGTTGGCTGATATTGCTTTCTGTTATGTGTATCAAAAATTTATCAGCAAATTAAACCAGAAATGTGCTCATAGAAAATAATTCAGGGGAAAAAAACTTGTTTTGTGATACAACTCAGAGCACCTCAACACTTCATGATATCATCTTTGACTGAAAATGTCAGTTTTCAGTTTACTTCTGAGCAAAAACATTTTAAAAACTCTTCCATATACAGTAGACACTTCAGAGGTACTGAAATACTTCAGAAACTCCAATTCTTTGTCGAAGCTGAAAGTTATGAAGCAAAATTTTGATAGGGTCCACCTGGATAAACTTTGAAAAAAGAAACCTGTGCCATTGCTTTCTTACTCATACCTCAGCAGTAGCCATTTTATGACCATGGATCCAGAACTCAAATGTAAGCCAGGATTCAAAAAAGGTATGAATCTAGTCGAGCACATAAATCCCAACACCTTGAAAGACAGACACGAATAAACATTTTTCTCCTTATGGCCTATCCTTTAGTTATAACCCCAGCGCTTGTTAGAGCAGACTCCTATAAAAGATGGTCCTCATCTTCTTCAGAAAATATCACTTTCACATTCTTTAATTAATTAATTCCAACTAGCAACCAGTTTATTGGTGCTCTGAGACATAGAAAATGTCTGCTGGAAATATCCTGCTCTTGAAGAGACTGGTCTTTGATTAAATGACACTGAATTCTCCAGAAAACACAACAATGTATTTTTTAACAGCCAGGGGATGACAAAGAAATCAGCTGACCCTAATCTTGACGTCCTTTTTCAAGCAGAACTCAGTTCTTGGCTATTTTATCTGACTTAGTATTAAACAAATGCTAAGTAGAAATTGAATAAAAAGATCAGGTTGTCAGCTCATAACAATAAGTTGCTAAGTCTTGGCATACAATAAAATCCAAATTAATGGAAAATGATAAAAAGCCCACAGGACAGTCATCTATCAAGCTGACGCACTGCATTGCAACGTATAGTTTACCTTATCTGTACTGCTTAACGTGGTTTGAGTAATGTGACTGCTCAGCCTGAGGGACAGATCTGCAGGCCCCCACATCACCTCCCTCCTAGCACTTTGCTCTGCTGTTCCGGAGAGCAACACGTTGAAGATGAATACTTGCTTGCATCACTACCTTAAGATCAGCACCTTAAGTCCACAAATGGGACAAAGTTTACCACAGTGTTTATTTTCATCTCCTGTAAGAATCTTATCTTCCCAAAGTTTTGCATTTCTGGTCAGCGTGGCAGGGCAGGACATAACAAGTAACTCTGACAACAGTATAAATGTGTTACTGATATGTCACTCAATTTTTATCTTATTATGCCATATTTCCAAAATAAAAACAGACTGGTTGCAAATCACAAAATCAGTAGAAGATGCTTGAATCACAGTGGGGAGAAAGGAATTATTCTCAGAACTGCATATTTTCAAAGAGAGTTCCTGCAAAGAAACAACTTTTAAATGTAACTTTATTAAATTTAGTATTTGAATATTTTTCCCCTTGGTAAAGACCTTTTATCCATTAATGCTGGAAAACAGCCTTTCGTGGGATTCATTCCAAATCAAATTTAGGAGAGAAGCAGGGATAGTGTGTTCACAGACACATATGTGCAATTAAACGAGTACATGCTCTCATAACAAAGAGCCAACTCAATTACCTCCCAAGTATAAAGCTTACAAAGAAGAAGATGTGAACTCTATTCCAGAAAGTTTACCGAGCAAACATGAGAGAAAGAATGTGGAAGAAATTTATGTGAAAGCAAATACTTCATACCTTATAAAATCCCCACTGGCTGATTGCAAAAAACTCTTGGAAATGCCAATTAGTCAGGTGTCTCTTTGTCCTTTTTAATTCTCCTGCCCTTATTAAATCAATATCTCAGACAACTTAATGGCTCCCCAAAGTCTAGGTCAAACAGAGAGGCAAGAAGAGGTGGAATGAAAGGCTGTACTTAATTTTGTGCCATGATCTAACTGTGGGTGAGGAGAGAAGGAATAATTTAGCCTGATTAAATAACTAAATATACAGTGCCTTGAAAGGAAAATTGGCCTTCACTCACAGAACTATGGAGATAATCCCTGACCAAAAACCATTACCACTGCTGGTTGCAAAGTTGTGACAAATTCTTTTCTGAGGCCTTTCAGTTTTCCGGCCCTGCACAAAGTGACTTTTATCTCCTCTCTGACAGCACCCTGTGAAGGAGAACCTCGAGGCCGAGTCTTAGCCCTAACTGCACCCAAAGAACCCCCACCTGCATGGGCTAAACAAGACTCTGCTGCCCCTGAGTTTGCCTCAGCCCTTTACAGCAGGGCTATGAAATCTGGTCATGGCACATGGAGGAGAGCAGTCACCATAGACTTCTGTCAGGTTCAGGGAGACTTGGGAATTTGGAATATCATAGTGTGGAATACCATACATGAGAGGGAAAATTGCATTGGTAGAGCAAAAGCGTTCTGACTGAGGAGAGTAAAAATGAGGAGGACCAATCTTATCCATAGCAAAGGTTGCAAGGACAGAGCTTGAGTTGCAAAAGCTGATGCAATTCCACCAACCTTGAGAGAGGTACCCACCATTGCCATCAGCTGGAGACCTGGCTAAGGAGGTGTATTCCAAGCTACTACTTTTTGAAATGATAGCGTTGAGTCAAGGTAAGAACTGAACTATCTGTTGAATGTTCTGTTTTCATCCCTCTTGGTTTGATAGGACTTTAGAGCAACAAGTCACTTAAATTAAACACTTCAGCTTGATATCTAAATAGGGGATGAGATAATTACAACCTAATCCTACTAAATCCTCCCTTTCCATCCCCTCAAGACCGCTTCCATTCTTGCTAAGAAAGCACATCTTCCCCAACTCAGACTCGTAGGAAAGACTATTTTACAAAAAGTAGTGCAAATTTGTAAAAATAATGCCATGCATTTCTAGGAACCTAGATTAGATTTGAATGCTTCTCAGTAACATCTGTATGACATGAAAATGTTTAGAGGTCCCAGGGAGAACAAGAAGTGGGAGTATGCTAAATAATTAGCTTTTATCTTAACAGTTGCTATTGACTAAAAGCAGAGGCTGCACTGTGGAAAAAGGGCAGAGAACAAGACAGAGAGGGGCAAAAAATACATAAAACTTTACCCTTGATTTTGGAGATTAGTCAGTAGCTGAGCCAGAGCACAGATCAGGGTAGAGCAGGAGGAGAATTATGACTGCACATGTTTTTGCCTGGATAACATGAGGAATGACACCACTAGACAGAAGAGAGAAGGTTGCTCTCATGTTGCTCTCTAGTTCAAACAAATAGAGTCATCTTCAGCCTGGAAATGAATAAAATAAGATGCAAAGTGATCTTAGCAGGGTTTTTGAAAGGCTAATTAAATTATTTAGAGTGCAATCCACATAAAACAGCATCAGGTTTTCAAAGATGCCCAGGTGTAGAGCTTTTGCTGTGTTAGTGTATTCACCTACTGGTAATAGAAATTGCAAGAAGTAATTATCAAGAATACTTTAATTTCAAACTGATCAGAAACAGTTCTTTCTTCTCCCTAGCTGCTTCACTTTCACAATGAAAAGTGGATGTTGAGAAGAGGAATTATTCTGTTAGGTTTACTACAGTGGTTTGTTCAGCAATGGTTTGGATAACTAACTTCTTAAATTATTGAAGTGAAAAATTAGCACTGGAAATCAAACTGAAAAATACAAATATTTCACTTAGAAAATGGTAACATAATTGTTTGAATGACTAGAAATTGCTTTCTTGGATCTATACAGTAGTCAAAACAGTGTACTTTGTAATGCAAATCCCAGTTTTTCCTTAAGAACATTAAAAAATGTGGAATTTCTTCCATTTTTGAGCAAGCAACCACCTTCTGTTTGAAAGGGAGTACCAAAAAATAATTCTTGCTGCCATTTTCATCTCCATGCCTTAAGTCTGACTTTCTTGTTCTCTGAAAAGCAGTTTAGCAAATGAACTTGGTCAACAGTTTTCAATGTGCATGGATGAATGTGGCCAGTTGATGTTTAATACAATTCCCTGACCTCTAGCACTAGATTTGGTCTGCACATCTCTTGGTACTTCACATGCTGATGACATGGACCAAGCAAGGTAACACAGATCTCTCTTCTCACTGAGAAACTATTTAAAGTGTTTGTATTCCACATTTGGCCAAATCATTTAACATTTAACATCTCATGAGAGAAAAACTGTTACTTCTTTTCTAATATTTATGCCTATCACAACTTTAATGCATGTGGCATGATGAAAATGATAGTAATTTCAATGCTTAGCGAGTTTCAGCTGCCAAAATAAAAATCCACACCTGCACAAACCTGAGATAGGGAGGCTGCACACCTTGGAGGGATTCATGTCCATGGCAGAGTTTCCTGGATCAGGGCCATTGTTTATTTTATACCCATGGACTGAAAATTCCTGGATGCTTCTGCTTCTATGAGTTGCAGGAGTGGATGAGTCATTTTACCTCATACCTAACATGTCATTTCCCATCATCTATTGAGTACAACACCACAAGAAGATGAAGCAAAAACACAGCTATTTCTTATCTCACAACTGTGTTTATTTTGAGCTAATCAGTCATACTGACATCTGTTTGGCCCTAATCCTGATTTTGTTAATAAGCCATTTGTGTAAATCTGTTCTGTGCAAGACCATGCCTTACTGCACCCTGAAGACTGATGAATGCATTTTGGAAGCCAGTAATACTTTAGGATAAGTCCACATTGAAAGTCCACTAATCTTGCAATAAATGTTGTCTGCGAATGAGCTCATGAACCTCCAGAAGACCAACTTTATCTCTGGGGTCGAAGTCATACAATGGGCAAGTTTCCAAATAGGCAAACAAAGGGACCTCCTTACTCCCCACGATCTTCTCCCAATCTCTGCTGTTGCTTAAAAAAAATGGTCCACTCTTTGATATGTGCCCTTGAAAATATTGTGGTTATTTAATTATTCTGTTTCTTGTCTCATGGTAATTCTCCTAGATCCTTGCTACAACAATGGTTCATATTTCTGAAGGCCAGAGCAAGCCAGACTGATCATCTGGTCTGGCCTCTTGCATAACAAGCACCACAACATTTCACTCTCTGATCTCTGAATCAAGCCTTGTACCTTGCGGGAATTCCAGGCCATCTTTTTTTTTGACTCCAAGCACTGGAGAATTTACCACATCCTTAGTTACTCATTCCAGACATATGTTGCCTTCATGGTTAGGACATTTTCAAATTGGATTTTTCTGATTTTTCACCTTTCAAGTCTTCTGTCCTGCTGTGGTCAAGGTACAGTGAGGTCTCTTTAGTATCGTTCGTGCCATGCAAAACTTCAGGCTGAGACCCAGGAGGCCTCTCCGTCTCCTACTCAGATAAACACACCACCTGGAGCTGCTCACGTCCTCAGCTGTCAGAAGTGGATTTAACACCAAATTCTCTCTGATAACTCATCTCTGGCATCTCTGCAGGTTCTCAGCCTTTGGTCTGAGGGCAGAAATCAGTGCAGCAGGCAGTAGAACTGGGCAGGGTGGGACGCATTTGCTCCTGAGCAGTTCTTCTTGGACACAGCCCAGCCCTGTCTCACTGCGCCGGCCCCACTTCCACCTCAGGCTACCTTGGTCACTCACCTGCCTGTGGCACTTTCTCACCGCTTCCCAGGACACGCTACTTCCTCACTCAGTCTGCAGTGTTTATTCCTCATCTGCCTAATCTCTCATTCCTGCTCTTAAAAAGCATGTTTTTTCACCACTGGGCTTCCTAGATAGCACTGGTTATGCCACTCTGGATGTGACTTTGGCTACGTATTTCCCCAGGAAGTGCCACTTCACCAGGAAGCTTAGTATATTCTCTGTTACAAAAGAAAGCTTATAGTAATGACTTCTTATTTCTGTCAACTTCCTTATGTCCTTATTTCTGTAAATTCCTTATGTCCCTTTAGAGGCTCTAGCTGGAAAATGGAGTCCAAAGACAGACTTCTCAAAAACTCCATATTGAGGCTCCCATAGTCATTGGGATGTGACCTTCACAGGCATGTTTCACAGGGGAGGCAGAGGGACGACTGTGCCAAAGCTACAGCACGTCAGCAGTGACTGTATTCACATCCAGACATTTACTTTTCTTTCATCTTGCAGTGTGATATAACCTGTATTCATAGCAGGCTCCTGTGAATGCACAAATAAGTGTATCTGTGAAAACTGGGAGCACTAAAATATGCTTTTCTGCCATCCTGCCTGCCTGTGGGCCCACAGTAACCCCACAAAATGTCATAGGGATTCAGCTAGTCCTGCACCCCTTCCTCCAGATGAGGAGCACTGGCAGATTATCTTGCTCCAAATCAGATGTCTGCTTTCCAGATAATCCCAGGACCTAAGCAATGATGAAGTCTTTATCCTTCAGCTACTTTGGCTGAAATAAGTCAACCACTTCAAAAGTTTCTAAGAGGAGGAGGAATGACACACAGGCAGGCAGACACTCATGCAGATGGGCAGTCACAGGCTAAAAAGGGAAGGAGACAAATGATTTGTCTTGTGGGAGTTGGGTCTCAATCACCTCACCAATCTTTTCTCCTCTACTTTACAATCTCTGCTGTGAAGTTGCTGGCTGCTCACCCTTGATGCACACTGAGACAAGCCCTACCAGCTTTTTTATCCTTCTGGTAGTCACTCTTCCAGAAAGATTTCTTTTCCTGGTAAATTCATACAACAGGAACCACTGAGAAAAGCTACAAAACCATGACTGCTTAGTGTACCCAGGCTCCATCTGTTGCTCTCAGCAAGTCTCAGGAAAGTACTGATGGGTTTAATTCGCTCTAAAAGACCACTAAAATCTGCGAGATTCATCTGAAGCAGCTCACAGCCTGTGAGTCTGCAAACCCAGAAAGCATCCCAAGGGCTTTATTTGGGACCATGCCACACTAAGCACAGCCCCAGAGTTGCTGCAGCTGAAAATCAGTGCAGAAAGCCCCAGGGTGCCACTGAGGGGATTCCACTCAGTGGGAAGGGGACAACCAGGTCAGCCTGAGAACAGCTTCACCTTGACTTGCCTGCTCCCAGATGGCTGCCTGGACAACGGGTTTTCCAGAGTGTGGATCTGCCCAATCATCTCACAGTCACACCAGTTTGGGCTGGGATCGCCCCATCTCTCTTTCTCTGAGGCACAAGTGCTCTGGCAATACCAGGGTAGCAAGGACAGACCCTGTAGCAGGAGGCAGAGAAACAACCCCCATCAGGTGCCAGGTTTGCTTTACAGGGATTGTTAGTGCCGTTAAAACACCACCAGCAAAAAACAGGCTGCATGCCCAGAGTATCATACAAGGCCTTCTCTATCAGCCCAGTGCGAATTTGCTGCTCCCATGGGAAAAATCAAAGGGCCCAGGGCAGCAGACAGTCTGTTAGCAAGCTACAGAAATAGTGAGTGGCTGATGTCTAGACTCAGGAAAGGAAATTCCTGTCCGTGTTTAGAAGAGCCACACACTTACACACACAAATAAAAAACAGGAAGGCATGTGCTGCTGAAGTCTTTGATAGCAGCCCAGGGGAAACGGTGCAATTTGGTAGAAGCAGCAAACCGAGCACCTACTTAGATATAACCTGTCAGGCCTACTGAAAATGGTGCCCTGACAGACAAATCTTAGAGAAACCTGATCCAGTACAGTAGCACAGAACTGTCTCCACAACAAATGTAGGGGGCAAGGCCTGGGGAGAGACCCCAGACACATTAAACAGCTCAAGATCTCCTATGGGAGAAGCAGAAGGTTGGGAGTTGTCACAATGGCTGAGACAGATCCATATTTGGAGCTGTTACAGCTCCTATCTTTTGGCCTGAGAGCCCATCTGTGTTCAGATGCATTCATCTCTCTCTGAGAAGGGAACTGGCTGATATATGCATACCCATAAGACCCTAGAAAATTCCTGGCCCAGACATATTTATCACATTATAATGACCTGTAGATGTGCCAGGTTTTGGTGAGTATTATGTAATGTGGTTCCAGCCACAGACTTTATTTTTCTACTATGATGAGGACCACAATCTCTTATCCAAAAAAATAAAAAATAAAAAATGAGAAGGGTCAAGGGTTTGCAAATCATATTGACCTGGTTCTCTAATTAATAGCAATACAAAGTAGAGTTTCCTTTGCCTTCTTCTTTCCCCCCTAAGATATTTACTACTAGACTGAAGGGCACCCTGCTCCATTTAGCAAAGACCAGAACAGATTCACGAAGACGTGCCAGGCCTCAGACATTATGTGATCTGAATGCAATTTCTCCACCCAGTCAACAAACACCCTATGTTTATTAATTTCATAAGAGGCTAGTGGGGATGCAGGGAGAGAGGGAGGGAGGGAGGAAGGAAAGGAGGGAGAAGGGAGGGCAGGAAATGCTCTTTGACCAAGCAGAATGCCAGAGTTCAGAGAATTGTTACTAGCACAGTATGCTGAAACTAAAGCTGGGCAATCTCTTTTTTATTTCACAGCAAAACTTGCCTTAGGACTGGAAAAAAGATTTCTGTTCCACTGGGCTGGCACAAGCATACAACACAGGCAGGAAGTGAAGAAGAATTTACCAATGAGAGGTCAGGGGAATGTAAACGAAAGTGGTTTTCTTTTACAAAATAAGAGTTGGGACTATAACTCTGCCCCTGCACATCACTAGGTTATCTGCTGGCACACTCAAGCCATGGCAAACCCTTCTGGTTGCCTGGACCACTGTGGCAGGCCCCTCCCACAGACAAGCTCCTTGTAGGAGAGGGCAGCTGTGAGCAAAGCTCACAGACTGGTGTCCACTGGGACCCTGGACGCACAAAGTATGGCCAGCACTCTCAGAATGCCACCTCAGCAGTGCCCACAGCTCTTGGGCAAATTAGAGAGTGTCTGAGTGGATTCTAGAGAAAAATAAAGGGCAGGAGATAAAGACTGCCACCCTCACAGCAACTCATAGTCTCTATATCCTTTTTCTTCACTGGCCTCAAATAAAAGAGTGTCTGCGAGCAGATCAGAGGCTACTTAGCTTGGATCAGTGAGCTCTGTGCATCCAAGCAGCCTTGCTGTAAGGATTTCTCTTGTACCTGGTGTCTCACCCTCTTCCGAGATCCACAGCTGAGCCTCACTGCAAAGTTTTGACAGGGGCTGTGAATCAATGTTTGCTCCTTAAATCTCCTTCCTTGGCCAAAGGATTGCTTATCACAGCTCTTCTTCCATACCTTGCCTCCTGATAACTGCCTTCTTGGTCCACATTTGAAAATTTCCTAAGGAGCCAGCAGTGTTCCCACCTAAACACAAGAGACTGTGAAGAACGTGTGGATGCACTTCATCCACCTATATACATGTTAATATTGCAAGTTGTGCTTAGTTCAGTCTATCCCACCATTTGCCTCCCACATAAAAGAGGCTTTTTGCTATTGTTCAAGACAAGTATTTGGTTCAGGGTGTGAGTTACTGAGCGAAAACATTATAGCCTACACTATTCAGGAGAAGAGGCTAATGGATCTATCTATTTCTCTCTTTTATCGCCTTATATTTACTAGATCCTGCACATTTGGTTACATCTATGTGGGATAAAGGAGAGACATTTCAAGTAGCTCAGCTAGCAAAAAATCCTCAGTAGCTTTTGTCCTGATAAAAACACCATCACATTATATGTGCATGACACAAAAGGTGTCTGTAAACGAGAGTCGATGTAGGCCGGTGCTCCCCTCCAAGCTTTCTCTCAGCGAGATTCTGATCAGGAAGCTAATGCCATGGTTGCACTCTTTATTGATGAAGAGTTACACAAAAGGGATTTCAAATACCATGAACCATAAACCATGTCCTTGGAACCTATTCCTAGGAGCAGATGGCCTGCACTGCTTGCCAAAACATTTGTCCAGCATGGAGAGCATTCAGTGGATGCTAAAAATTGATACGTGACTTTTTTTTCCTGCACCCAAGGAGTTTGCTATGAATTTCTACGCTGAACAGCTTTCCTCTCAGTTGTAAGACAGATCAGGTCACCAGAATTACCATAAATACTGAGCCCAGAAAAACAGAATTTCTTGTTGGTCCATTATGCTTTTTTCTTGTCAATTCTGCTCATCTGTAGACAATTCTACACAATTGTCTACAGACAATTCTGCTTGTGACTATTGAACAATTTCAAGACTGTGCAGTCACAGACTGATTGAAAGTTTATAGAAATCTGGCAGAAGCCTCTTCCTGGTGCCTTGGGCCCCTATCGCACCCTATTTATATACACACTCTTTGGAACATTCAAAGTCAGCTAGTCAGGAGAAAGCAAGAATGCACCTGGATAAAGAAATGCATAACCAGTTTATTTTCTTCCTTCTGTCTTTGCATCATATTCATTTCTTAATATGCAGAAATTTTTGCAGTCCCCTAAATTCCACACTCTGTTTCTTAACTTTATTTAACTATATGGCGCAGCCAGGTGGTGAACCAATAACATTTTTCACCTCGGTTGACACAATTAAACACTATGATTTTCAACCATCAAGAAAAGTTGGCTAGTTGAGTAAGGGCAGTTTGACAACTGACATATTTATGTACAGCCAAAATGAGATAGTGCCCTGTATTTTAAAGAGTTCAAGTCAGAGAAGAAAAATGTAAAATTGGTTCCTAGATAATAATGCCTAATCTTTGTTTTTATGGCACATTGCTGTGCAATTAAGGTTGGCTCATGAAAGCTGTGCATGAGCACACTCAAATTGCTGAATAACCTCATAGATGGCAGGAAGGAAAATAAATATTCTACTGTTTATACTTTCTGAAGTAAAGTCTTCGAGATAAACAGTGTGTCAGGCTGACAGGTGTGACTTCTTTAGCCTTTGCCTGATGAATTTTTCATTCACAGCTGAGACTGATAGCCTGAAACTCTTGATGGAAAAACCTCACTGTTCAGATTTTGATGGGAATATGAATGTCTGTGTTTTAGAAGGGTCTGACTTCTATGCAAAGAATTACAGACACTCTGTTGTGCAGGTGTGGGGGGAGAATGGTGCTGTAGCCATGCAGGACCGGTGTCTCACTCGAGGTATGCAATATAAGAGTATGGAATTTTCTGGTAAGATAATCAGGTGCTTCTTCACCATGATACCTGGAAAGCAGAAAGGTTCTTCAGATGCTTCTTCAGAATTCTTAAAAAAAATCCCAAAGTCCCACTACCACATCGTTCTTGATTTCAACAGATTCTTCACTTGCCAGTGTCCAGTTCTTTGTGGAACTGCTGCTTATAGGCAAATGACAGGAGTGTTAGTAACGTCTTCCCCTGGATGGTTGTGCTTGAGAACACAAGCTATATATACCTCAGCTATAATCCTACTCATAACACAAAAAAGCAGGATTTTAGCTGAGGTCAGCCTGGGTCCAAGGAGGACTGAATCATGGATGGAGACACATGTACTTGTATTAAACACAATCAGGAGAAAGATGAGCAGGGATCATCTGTACATGCAATTTCACATTGTCGAAGAAAGGCTGCACTCTCCAGGCTAACCAAATGTGAAAAAAGGCTTGCTGAGCCCATGCCAGTACTTGGAAATTCCAAGAACAACAAGCTAATCCAATAAGACCCAATAAGACATTGAGATTGAGAAGAAGAGAGACAAATTGTGTTCATACTCCATGAAAATACAGAGCAATTGTAAGTCCTATAAACTCCCCAAGATTATTTTTCCTGTCCAAGAAAATCACTTCTGTCTCATATGGCTTGAATTTAAACCAACTAGCTTAAGTCCTCACCCTTAACTCAATCACTGAGAAAATAAAGAGAAAGTAGGATCGAAGTTCAAAGTGAAGCGGAGGGGCAGCACATGGAGCTGGGGACAGGGATGGCGTGCCAGGCAGACCCAGCCACTGCCCCACCACTCCCACATGGGGCTGGGGCCAGATGGGGTTTGTTACCTTGAAAAGCTCTAACAGCAGGAACCAAAGGGGCACCCCTCTCCTGCTTGGAGTTTCTGAAGGGCTGTCACACTTCAGAGGACTTGTCAGTGGCCAGTGGCCCCGTGCGGATGCACGACAACTCCAAGATGTCATTTCTGTGTTGACAAGCATCTGCAAGTGTTGGGAAGAGGAGGAAGGATACATGCAACCCCTCACTGCTTCTCTTGCACAAAATATTCTACTGCATATTAGCAGTCTTCCCAGCTGCTTCAGGCATAGATCATTTGAAGTTCTTCAGAGTAATTATCTGTACAATCCCTGTCCCCCTCTCTCAAACAGCTGATTTATAAGGTGATGGCAAGACTGTACTCCATCAGGTCACCTAGAAGTGAAGGAAAGATGAAAAAAATCTTTATCATTTTTTAGGTGGTAAGTTACAAATATTTCTGAGGAAAGACAAAAAGATAGGAAAGCTCAGAACATGTCTTAAATGTAAAACAATGGGAAAATCAGGGCTAGGCTATGACTAAATTGCACGGGAGTCTAGACCACACACATACACACACATACAAAAATGCATACGTCAGTTCAGAGCTCAAGACCAAGCATGAATATTTTCATCCCTGCAGATGATAACTGGGAGGATCAATTCTCCCCCAGAAGTTCATTTTCACTTAGAAGAGTGACTTTGTAGAAAATCTGCTTTCCCTGAGTATTCAGTACCTACCATGCTTACTCCAGCAACCATAGACCAAAAGCACTGCTTTGCTGTTGCTAGCACTGAACAGCCAGTGGATGACAGTCAATTCCAAAATGCAAAGAAAAAGGGTTTGCAACCAAGAAAAGACTGTGACCAGTAGACTCCTTACTGTCAGTGGCAACGCTCTGCCAACACAACTGGCAGTGACAGCAGTGAGCATAGGGAATGAAACACAAATCCTCTATCCTTCTCCATTTACCACATTTAATCCAAGCTTGGCAATGCCCTGTAAACACAGAACTCCACATTGCTATTTTATTCCAAAAGACCTGCTGTTCTGTCCACAACACAGCATAACTGACATATAGCACTTCTAGAAGGGTATACATTTTCTCTTTTTCTTTTTTTAAAGACTGAGCTCTCTTTTCTTCTTGCTACCTGAACTTTTCCTAAAGATTCAATTGCACAATATCTCTTTTGATGTGTTTGCTCATTTTCTTAAAAAAAATCAATTACAAATGACCAGGAGGAAAGAGATGGTGTGTCTCTACAAGGCTATTTGTGTCAGATATCCTGTGTTATAAATTTACATGCATGGAATAGTCAAATGAAAAGGCTGAAGTTCAGTTTAGAGGCCCATGCCAAAAGGAAATGGAATCATGGTGTTAGTTTGAGAAAACATTGGGTATAAAGAGATGCAGAGGCAGGAGGAGCAGAACGACATCCTTGTTTTGCTTTGCAGAGCCAGGGAGCACCCAGCTGAGCAGGGTGGGGGGAGATGAGCTCCCAGCTGGGCACGAGGCACAGCATGGCCGGCAGCCCTGCAGTCTTCTGCAGCCGGGAGGGTGTTCCTAGAACGTCTGAAAGAAAAACTTGGCAAGTAATATGGGAGCTGGATGCAAAGGGAGAAAGACTGGGAATTAAAAATGATCACATTCCAGAAATAAAAACAAAAACCAGCCACCACTTTGTCCCTTGCATAACAGAAGACGTGAGGACACCAATATATATCAGCAGTATGATACGCTCACTCACTTCCCCATTCATGTTGGCTTGCACTGGCTTCTCCACTATTTATCAGAAGGAAAAGGCAGGAGTTTTGTTTACAGAGGGATATAAATAACAAAGCCCGAGCCGAGGAGCACGATGCCCCAGCTCTGCACCAATGACAAAAGCAGCTGGCTGTCAGGCACACTCCCCTATCTGCTGGCAGCACGGTGATCCAACACTGTGCTACCCAAGGCTGCAGCCACCCACTGCTGGTGCAGGCACAGAACACGACCTTTTCCTCCATAAATAACAGTACTCCATCCAAGTGTCATTATTAAATTCTTTCATGTGTGATGCAAGCCATTCCCAGGAATAAATAGTCTGGTGTGTGATTATGCAGGGTGGTTTTATTGGGAGACAGTTAAAGAAAACACTGCCCACACCAGATTAGTGTTGGACAAATCAGAGAAAACTATGAAACAGCATACACATTTTTTAAAGTGTTGCATTAAACACACTTCAAAATCCCAACATCTGACTATTTGTATTCTTTTATCTGATGCTGCGTAATCCCTAGCCTTTGGTTCCAGCAACTGAAAACACTTGAGCCTCAGACAAAATGGTGTCAGCCTCCCCAAAATCCCACCAAGTGCCCAGTTGGAGCTGACAGGGTGAGCATGTCCAGTCTATGCTAACTCTAATCTCATTAGGTACAGCCAAGGACTGCTGCCTCATAACACAAAAAAGCAGGAGTTTGCCAAAGAGCTGGTTTGCAGTCCAAACCAATACTCAGACAAAAACAATCTCAAAATAGAAACAATGTCCTAATTATATCTCCCCTGAATATTAATAGAATATTACAGTCATTAAAAATAGAACTTTCAAAAAGTGAAGGTCTTTCTAGGGCTTCAGCCACCAGCCTCTCCCTCCCACACATTCGTAGCACTCATTGCCTTTACTCATCTGTTGTCATCCTCAAGCTGCGAGAGGTCACACATTGACCCTGCCAGACCAGAAGAGGTACAGGGAGGCCTCCACCCACACACAGGAGGAATGTCAGATTAGATCTCTTATTTGAGGAGGTGGAAGGAGTCTGAGCTTTCTGAGAAAGAAATCACATTGGTATGGCCACCTACCTTTTTCTTCCGAATTCCTGTGCTTTAGGGAAATTTAGGCAGCATTGAGCAACCCTGCTGCTCACCATGTAATGCATGGTCCATATGTCACTCTGTCTTTTGTCCATACTGGCTTTAGTTGTCTGGGCAGGGAAGGAAATTCTTTGTTTAAATCAAAAATGTTTCAGGATCCCCTACATGTTATTTAAATAATAAAAACAATTATAAACACTTTTCTGGTTTACCTTCATGTGATGACACTAAGGTAATTCACTTCTCCTTGCTGCCTGTACTAGCACAAAAGATTAGTATGAAAGAGCATGATAGGGGACAGTTTTCCTTTTACCTTGAGTCCTCTCATTTCCTTTGACACCTTCACTGCACCCACAAGTCTCTTATGGGAGTGGAGGAAGGAGAACAAGTAATAGATACTGCCACCATCGCAGTGCGTTACTGGAAGATGTTTGGACACTGCCACCTATAAAGTGTACATAGGAGAGAACAGCAAACGAGGGAATCCTCCCCACGTTCCGCATTATATAGGAATTATCCGAATGGTATTTGAAGTAGTGTCAGTATTTTGATCGAGGAGGAAGCCTGATGAAAGAAGGAGTAATGTTATACCTGGTGGCACAGTAGGGGTAAGAGCATATGGAATTCAGGGGCTTCAGACAGACATTCAAAAATCTACTGCATGGTTTCTCTAGCTCGCTGGTTCATAAACTCTAATGGCCCAGGGGAGATTTTACAGCACTCCTGCCCTCTCCCTGATATGGCTTGAAAGCAGTACAGTATTTCGATCTCTAAGTTGTGCCGGCACAAACATCTGCTGAGGAAAAATCAAGAGAAGACCAGCTGTATGAAGGATAAACAACACAAACTTTATCATGTCTGTTTTTTCCTCCACTAATATTTTGTTTATTCACAGAACTACTTTATTTTATTGGAAATTCTGGTGTTCAGCTGGTCTCAGTCTATACAAAGAGTCTTCTCCCAACGGCATGATGCCGATCTGCGTCAGCTACGGATCAAGCCCGACATGTAGGAGACATACTGTATTTCCTGTTTTCCAGCCCTAGATCTCCAGGTTATTATCCATCGTAGGTTTGCCAGAGGTGTCTGCTTGCTGCATAACAGCTTCAAAGGCAGGCTGGGCAACTGCTTGATGGAGGATGCTCAACACATATGTTCCTGGCCCTTGCTCTCGCTTTTGTGTGTGCCTTTCAGCCTCTCAGCCGATCATCACTGTGACCATAAATCTTGCCTGGGACACGCTGTGAAAGTCCACAGAGGCGTCTGAGCTTGTTCATGCAGCAGCACAGTGCTGAGAGGGCAGTGGCTGACAAACAAGAAGCACTTCTCCCCTCAGGTGGCCTGCTCTTCCTTGTCAGTCACACACCGTGGGGAGAAGTAGCTGAAAACCAGCTGTCCCACCAAAAAGGACAGATGAGTTTCTTGTGGGCAGTGCAACTGCTTTATTTATTTATTTTACTTATTTACCACACTCTACTCGCAAGTTTGATTTTCCTTAATCTTACAAATCGCCTGCCAAGGACACAGAGCATCTGGCTTTCTTCAGCAAATAAATTGTTTGCCATGTGTCTGCTGTCCAAAAAGACATGCTGCCCCCAAGTTACAATCCTGAAAAGGATTCTGTCAACATGTTTTATCAACTAATAATAATAAAAAAACTCCTGTGTTTTTCTTGCAGCTATTTATAAAATGTCTCCAGAAGCCAGACAGTGAATCAGCCTCCTTATCCAACTTTTGTTTCTACCAATGCAAATGCTCTTGGGTTTGTTATTGGAGGGTTGTTCAAAAACAGCTGGGCTGCTGGCATTCAAGCTATTCCTTTATTTAAGGGGTTTTGTTCTGATTACAAAGGCCGAGATTCAGACATCATTCATGGACTTAAAGTCAAGCATATTCTTGATTACTTCGCTGCACTGAGGCCTAAAGCATTTGCATTGAAGCAAAACTACACACAAGCAGCTTTCCAAACAAGCACACACAAGCATCCACGACAGGCTGAATGCTGGCAGGCCTGGTGCTGTGGTAGCTGAAAAGGGCTGTAAATTCCCCTCACTGGAGTAAGCTGGAGTGAGTCAAAGTAGTTAATTAAGTTGGGACAAAGACTGTGTATGCACAGCTTTCACTTGCGAGATGGCTGTGGCAGAATGTGGAGGGAATCACATCCTCAGAGATTTTCCACAGGGAGTGGCTGCACAGCTCATGCTCAGGCAGAGAGCACAGGGAAGAAATTTTAGCCCAGTGTGGTTTTTGGCTGTTTTGGTGCTAAAAAGCCAGGAGCAAACCAGCAGAATCCCCTCCATCCTTCTGTTCTCTGTCCTCCCACCCAGCAGGGCTGCACTCACCCAGGTTGGTACATGCTCGCTCACAAGTGAAGGTCCCCATTGCATTTATCAGGACCATTGCAGGGAACTGCTCCTGAATTTGCTGTGAGCTAACTGCGGGTACTAGAGTGTAACAAGAACTGTTGCTAATTCTCATTAAATGCTGTACGAGGATCTGACTCAACCCACGCTGAAATCAAGGCAGATTTAAGTAGGTACTAGATCAAAGTCTCAGACTTGTAAAATCTTCGGGGCAGGGACCACAGCTTTGCTACCATGCATAGCGTGCACTTATTGTGCTCTCTAAGTAACAAGAATTTGGAGGTAATTTGGTGGGGGCTTGGGATGAAGTTTCCAAAACTTTCCAAAGAGCCTTGTTATCCCAGCATACTAATGTATCCTAACAGAGATGTGTTAATCTTTTAAAAGATCTTTGTATAAAGACTGTAAAATCCTTGTTGGTTACGTGGGTTGCAATTATCCTGCAGAAGCTATTCTTTTCAGATCAATAGCTCAACTTGGAAAAAAAAACCAAAATAAAAAGCCTGTCTGTTATTAATTCCTTTGCACTTAATTAATGGTTTGCTGCTAACTTCCACTGCACAAAATCTTTGAAATCTTTTCTGCTCCCCTTTGCATGCTTTTCCTCCAATTTGAGATGCAACTCAAAAAGTTATCTTCAAGTTCAGAAGTCAACAAGCTATGCATCACTTCCAGGGCTTTGCAGAGGAAGACAAATAAATGCAGGAATGAAGGACAATGGAATCTCTAAAATACACCCCGTTTCCTTTGACTAATCAACCGATAGACATGAACCAGCTCTTGCGGTTCACACTCGAGGAGGACTGTAAAAACTTTTGATGGTTAAACGAGGTGGGGTGGGGATTTTTTTACGTAAAGATACTGATTTAGGACTGTTTCTTCCTGGTGAGTGAGGTGTTAGCTCTGCCAGCTTTGAGTGAGACATAGACTGGCCCCTTCAGTCTTACCTGGGAAATGCACAGGGAAGTCACAGGAGTCTGTCTGACTGCTTTGTGTTAGTGTTAGAATTCTCTTTTTCATCTTTGCAAGATGCTCAAATTGCAATTTACTGACTAAACCACCACAAGAACAAAACCTAGACATCAACCTGAAATCTTATGTGGCATTAGAGGAAACTAATGGGCAGAATCCAGGCCTGACATGTATCCATTGTTTGATGTCAAGGCCAGGATACGTCTTACTGGAGCTGCTTATCCCAGGATCTCTACCGGGATACCACATTTCGTAAATGCTTCCTCTGAGATACACTATCAGTTTGCCAAACAGGCTCTTTGAGTGCTCTCATCAGTTGTTGGTACAGATAACTGAAAATGACAACTAAGGCAAAGCACAACAGATTAGCAGTCGAGTGGGAGACGCTGGTCTCGCTGACAGTCACAAGAAGTCTGCAGTAACTCAGCTGGGCTCTGTCAAATTGCCCTCCACAAACGTCACCGAGTTCCGGCACCGTCCGGGGAAGGGGGAGGATGCTCGTTTTCACAGCTTTGTGGGCCTAACTGTGCACTGGTAGTTGTGAGCAAAAGTAGTCACAAGTCCTTTTCTCTCTCAGCAGGCCTCTGAGAACCTTGCAGGGTTCAAGGACAGGCTGCTGTGTGTAAGCTGCTCTGCTGGAGAAGGCACACAGCCATGCTCACGTGGATGAGAGCAGTGCAAATCTGCCTAAAGCATCAAAAATTGGGAAGACAGCATAATCTTTACTGAGGCCTCATATACAATACAAGGAAAATTTTGCTCAACTGCCTAATTGTTTTTCACTGGAGCAGTTGCAGTCGTAAACTCATCTGAAGCTGAAACAAGGAGGTGTGTGCCCCCCCCAAAAGTCCTCATTAAAGTTCTGCACTTGTCACTTCACCAGAGGGAACCAAAAGTTGTTGTTTTCACTCCCTATTTCTCCATTTAGTTATTCTGAAAACAAAGACATTTTGGTCAAATGGAGGGTTTAAAAAAATGTACTGAAAAGCCATAATCTGACCTCCACTGTAAAACTTAAGAAATCCCACAGGTCACTTCTGCAGCCATCTCACCTCTAGAGCAGACTCCTGTCCAGCAGAGCTGCACCAGCTGAGGACTGGAGGCTGTCTGAGGGGGTGCTAAAAGTGTTCGACACACTAATTGCAAGGGTCACTTACATTGCCATAAATTCCATAAATTCGGAGTTTAAAGATAGCTTAAGAAACATCAGAAACACCTCAATCTCCCACAAGGATGAAGCACAGTTAACCTCCAGTCTCATATGAGATGTTCTGCTGGAATTCATTTTAAATACTTCCTTCCCTCATTCTTCTTTATGGATACTATCTGTGATCCAGTCTAATTCTCCCTTCATCCATTAGTGTTTTCCAATGTTTTTACCAAGTTTTCACTAGTGAGCCAATGACTTTGACCAGCAAAGGCTCTCAGATTCAGAAGAGATTTTTTGGGTGAGAAGAGATATCAACACACAGATGATTTCTTCTACCTCCATTCTTGCTCAAGACATCACATTACATCCTCACTCTTGCAGCAGTTCCTTACCCTGAACCGTAACAGATCTACTGATAGAGCTGTCCTGATCACTGTACCAGAACTAGTTTCAGCTGACAGCTGCATCACCACATTATTCCTCATTTTAAATTGTAACATCTTCCTAACCCTAATGGGAATTCTCCTAAATCTCTGCTCCACTGACTAACCTTGTGCCTCTCTGTCACCCCTTCAGACTGCTGTCTGCTTCTATCAGTGTCTCAGTTAGAGCTAGCCTTTCATGTTTTAATCCCTGCAACATCCCTATTAAGGTCATCCCTGAGTAGCAGACTGTAGCAAGGACAGCAGAACCTTCCACCCTCCTCTCCGAGCAGGGCTCAGTGCAACAGAAGACTTCTCTGCAAGGAAACCCATGATCAGAGGTTAGTTTGCAGGAGGCCTGTATGAAGTTAGCTGCAGATATCCCCCTTGTGATACCTTCAAGTAGGGTAGGAATCATAATTTCATCTCCATAAAATTAAGGACATACAAAAGAGAATAGAACATGTTCTTTCTTCTGTCACACTGAGACCTTGAGTGGTTGAGTCACTGGAGGTATTTATGTAGATGTGGTGCTTAGATTTAGTGGTGGACTTGGCCATCTGAAGTTTATCATTGGGTTCAATGATCTTAAAGGCCTTTTACAACTTCAGTGATTCTAGGACTCTGTGGGTGACTGCAGTCATCAAACAAGGAGGGAGAAGGAGCTTGCAGCATTACCACCTCCCTGTGCCTCCAGTCATGTCCTCCTCTTCACCTAAAAACAGTTATCAGAAGGATGAAGGGCAGCAGCTTTATTCCCGCAAGAGGTACAGGGGTCATTTGTGTTACAGGAGACAGAGCTCCCGAAAGTTCAAGCAAGAGGGAGGTGGATTGAGAAGGGTTGTGCTGAGGTGAAGTGATTTATTGCCCCATAGCAAGATTGTGCCAGGATGCAGAACAGGATCTCCTCACTTGAACCCCAGCCCTCACCTTTAGCACATCTTTTCATTTTCCGCCTATTGCTCCTCACTCTGATATCTCGTGTATTTTCACAATGTGTATAGTTAGACTGAGCTGATGGTCCAGAGGAAAAAACTTGCCCTAGCAGATCTGAGCTTGGCTTTTATCCACATGTAGAGAAGGTGCTTTGCTGAACATTATTCAGCTGGTTGTGAGCATGTTTCCTTAATGAAAATAAATACAAATATTAACTGTCAGACAAGGGAACGGTTTGCCCAGTTTGGAGAGCTATAAATAACCCTTCCCAAAATGTAAAAGCACCATGATGCTGAAGTGTTTGGACATGCTAAACAAAAGGTTAAGTACATGACTTTGGAAGGAAGAACCTGTCTTTCCAACGGTATAATGATGGGCCTGGGGGGACAATGGTAAGAGCTGACTCACAAGTACAATACAGCACTCAGTGATTTATGAGCTTCCCAAAAGACTTCAGATATCCAGCGCTTGTCATGAGGCCCAGTGAGACACAGAAATCACTTAATGGACTATAATGAGCATATATTCACAAAAGCAAGTATTGTAGTTACTGTCTGCATTTCTTAATGGCACGTTAGTGAGTGGGATGTCTCCTGGTCACTTGAGTTTGTCTGCATCTCTCTGTTTTTTGTCCATTTAATGTCTGTGTTTAAGACAGTGAACTAAAAAGATAATTTGCAAGCAGTCTACCAGAAGCAATGACACAGTTATTGCATCTTGAAATACCCTGCAGTTTCAATCGTATAGTCCATAGTGTGTGCACAAGTTTGACAGAGTAATTGCAACTTTTTTTCCACACATTGCTATAACATTTTTCTTTTTAAAGGGTGCAACATGAATACCTGCCCTTAACAAAGCTGTCCGAGCTTGCTAGCAACTGTTGTTGCCAGTCCTTGTTCAGAAAGAGCACTACAAGGACACACATTCTTGCAGAGCTCTGTTGGGAAATCCCCTGTTGAAAAAGGAGCCAGCGTTTCCATGCAGGACTGTTTATGCACTGATGTGAGAGATATGATACACGCAATCAGCCCGGCAGATGGAAGTGCACTTCTTTATTCTGTTTATTAATAATTTTTGTGTACCCTTTTGTACCATGTAAATAGAACTAGCTCTAAAGCATTTGTATTTTGGGAGATGGGATGAGTTTCTGGCCATGGCCCTGGATTTGCAATCAGGATCTTTTTAACAATACATAAAAACCCAAAAAACCCCAACTGGCACCCCTATGATCTTGTAGGTACAGATTGCATCAGAATGCCTCCTCAAGATCTGCACTCAGGCTGCAGATTGGTAATAACTGACTCATTTGAAAGAGCACAGCTCAGCAAACACAGCATCCCTCTAATGGATATTTGGTGTGCATTTAACGGAGCTTTTAAAACGCTAACTGAGGAAACAGGCATACCAATGAACTCCAGCCAGAGCATGAGAGGGATGGTCCAGATAACCTCTCAGGCCTATTACATTTGGTGGTGGAATGACTGTGACTTTTGAGTTATCAGCAGGGGAGTAGCCAGACTCCTTGTGCTGTCCCTTGCTGTGAAGCAGCAGGGAGCTGCAGAGGTTCTTTTCCCTTGGTGGATAAGCTTGCAACAGAGAACAAGGCCCACAGACGCTGTCTTTTTGCTTCTGGTCCACCTAAGCCTGATCTCTTCTTTACTCTGTTTTTCTCCATCTCACCTCCTGTCTGCATCTTGCCTCCACCTCCCTCCTTGCCATACCCCAGTCCCCAACACCACTCACACTCTCTCTTCTCTCTCCTTATCTGTGTGATAACTGATTTGCCTTTGCCTTCTCTTACTACTCCACAGGTGAGTCTTTTATCCTTTCTGTGTGAATTGTTTCCTCCTTGATTTAGGCTCCATGAGGCTTTGAGATGGGTAAGACATTTCTGTTGCACCATACCTCTGTAGCCAGCAGCAGCTTTGAAAAGGAGGGCCACTGACCCTAAACTGTGCACTTCTTACCAGCTCCTGAAACCACAGGACAGACTTCTGCATATTCATCCCTGCCCCATGCCTCTCACCTTCCCTCTTCCAGCATGAAAACCAAACCCTGTGTACAACTCACAGTAGTGACTGCAGGAGGACGACTACTTGGCCTCTCCTATCATAAGATTTATCTGAGTACAATCCTGTCAAGGTTTTGGTGTTTTTCAGACTCGTTGTCACGCAGGCACAGCACTGTAAGCCAGCTGCCAGCGTTGTTAAGCACTCTCCTTTCTCTGACCCAGGGAACAGAGGCTGCAGGCTGGGTCAAACGCTGCTGCAGATGCAAAGATAGGGCCCTGCAAGCTGTTGCCTTCATTTTTTAAGTCTAATGTAAACAGCCCATGGCACCTGGAGGCTGGTGGGATGACCCAGGAGTCAAGAGGAGGAATTTAGGTCAGTTTACAGCTCTTATTTTCTATTTGTTTTCAAGCCACTGCTTTCAACTTAAATGACCACTGTTTTAGGTCAAACAATAACATGTAAAAGACACAGCAAACCCAACATTTGATTATGCCTGGAGAGCTGAATGTAAGCAAGTTTTAAGCCTCTCCCCTCCGATCATCACTACTGTCAGACTGAAGGATCCCAAACTTGACAATTCAGATAATTAGAAGTGGTGAGGGAAGAGAAGAAAAATCACCAGTTATTGCTACCCCCTAACTGTCAATCTTCCTTAAACTTCACAAAGAGACAGCACAAGAGTGCAAACCCAGCTTTAAAAAAACTTCAGCAGATTCTGCCACATNCTACCCCCTAACTGTCAATCTTCCGCACAAGAGTGCAAACCCAACTTTAAAAAAACCTCTGCAGATTCTGCCACACGTGTGCAGGCTAAAGAAAATTGTGAAGGAGATGGCAAAGGAAACTACGAGTCTGAGGAAATGGCAGCATGCCTTTTGCAGATAGCACTCTTGCCTCCATATCATCATTAATTTAACATCCTGGTAGAAGCTGCCTGGACTGTGTGTTAATGAGGTCTGTCCCTGTCAGATGACATGAAAAAATGGCCATGGTCTGACCCCTGGAGGTCACCAATAATCCCGCAGCTCTTCTCAAAACAATACGATGTTAAACCCTATGTCATGGGCAAATTGGCTTTATCTACCAAAATTTTAAAAATCAAACAGCAGCCAGCATTTTAACAAGTTTGCCCCTCCCAGACCTTGATGGTCAGGGCCACTGTTAACAAGTGATCAATTAGCCTGCTTAAAAGCACTGATAACAACATTTTTTGTGTCAGGGTGAGGGCTGACTGCCAGTACCTAATCTTCCCCTTCCTCAGGCAGTAACTTCTGAAAATTAAACAGCTCGAAGGCTGGATGACAACAGCGCTAAAACCTCTTCCTGGCTTTCTTTTCAAACTGCACTCAGAGAAATTAAGTTGAATTTTAAGACCGGTAAGGCTGAGGGGGGGGGTCAGACCCCCTTGGTGCTGTTGGCTTGTGTGGGAACCAAGCCCTTCCCACTCCTCTGCCCGTGACACACTTTCCTCCACAGGACTCTGCTGATGGCCAGCCTCGGTGAGGTTTGGGTTCAGAAAACACAAGTGGAAATTACCCTTTTATGCAAAAGACTGAATGAATGGCTAATACTGCTTTGGCAGCTGGGTGTGGTTTGCAGATCCCAGCGTTGCTGTGATTAGATTATTTATTCTTCCCACTGCTGATCTTCCCACTCTTATCAGACACTTTCTTTGCTACCACTCCCAGGGCTTCAATCAACACAGCTTGTGGGTTCACCTTCCTTTACATCATCTTCATCTTGGCCCTCATTTCAGTCTTCTTAAGGCAGAGAACTGAAGCCAAATTTTGCCCTGGGGCTGACATCCACTACCTGCCCAGAGCCCGGTCTGGAACCACTGGGCCTCTTGGTGAGCTCACAGAGCCACACAAGTGTTGGAACCTCAGCTACAAGGCTGGGACCTTGGGTTTGCCTTGTACTGTAAAATGCTTCACACTAGCCCTGTCCTTACAACGCAGCAGAAAGTTTCTTAATCACTCAGAAACATCTGGGACCTATTATTTAAGCTTTTATAGAAGAAAAACTGTCTATTCTCTTCAAGACCTTTTGTCTAAACATGCAGGTTACCATGCAGAAAGACAAAGCACCAGCAGATCTGCAGAGATCTGATGTGATTCTTCACCTGTGTGAAGATCTCATGAAAACAAAGGGCAAACTAGCTGGCAGCACGTGGCTTTGCCTGAAGCCCTGGGCATTGCAATGTCCAGGGAGAGACTGAGCAGCCAGCAGTGGAGCCACAGACGCCTGCTTTTGCTCCTCGGAGAGGAATAATAACAGCACCAGACCTGTGCCTGACAGTGCAAGGGCCACCTCTCCCTGGGTGCTCCAAGACTTTTAAAGAGGTCTGTGCAACATGGGAACAAAAAAACATTTATTTCTCTCTTCCCCATCCCTCTCCTGCCTCTAGATACAGGAAACTCGGCCACCCATGGATGCTGCTGCCTCCTTTTTGTGCATCCATGCACCTGGAGCAGCTGATGCAGGCAGCAATGGTGCTTCATGCGTATGCTCCACGCCTGCTGGCTTGTGCAGCCCACCATCTGTCCTAAAAACAAACAAGGCCCTCGAAGTTTCTCATAAATCCCACTTTGAACAGAAATTCTTCACTGAAATCAACAAAACAGAATGCTGAGTCTCAGTTTTACTTTCCACTTTATGCCTCCCTTATGCCCTGAAGAAGGGCTGTATGAAGCTCAATATATAAAGTCTCACCCTCAGGATGTCAGCCTCAGAAACACAGTATTTTCTAATAAAATACAGTTAACCAGGCCAGTTCAGGCAGATACTTACCTGGGGGAGAAGCCTGAATCCATGATGTTGTTGCCAGCTAGAGTACTGAATGGTGCCTTAATGCACCAAGAAGTCATTTTTATGAGCGTTTCTTTGCAGTACAGCTGCATCTGGTCTCCACATTTCCACTAATTTCTGCCATTTCTGAGTAATTTAAAATAACTCCTGTTACCTCACTTTCTCTCCTCCTGCCCATTGCATTTTTTTAGTCACTGAGGTCACCACAACTCTTTTCTTCAGTCACAGCAGAAACAGTCTCTCATTCCCACTTTGGCTTCTCAGTTTCCCGTCTTGTCACCGCATTCTTTCTCTGTTCCTGAAAATTTATGCTAGTTTGGGCTAAGCAGGTTTCTTTTGCTGCTATTTCTTACCACCTCTGGTTTCGTAGGTCTGGACTCTACACTGTCCACCTCTCCTTGTCCTGCTTGGTGTGCCTCTGAGGAGGTGCTGTTTTCTTTCTCAAGGCATGTTTATTTATTCTTCGATTTTTATGCAAGAGGATATAATGATTCATTCTCAAAGACTACCTGTTTTAGACTTCAGGAATGTTATTGTGTCATTGGATGCAAAATCAGCTCCTGAACTGTTGGCAAGATTACTTAGGTAAGGTTCAGAAATACATCTAATAGGCACTTCCTACCCCATGTAAAAGCTGCCTTTGCCCTTACCTTGAAAGAAAATAGGTGTAAAGTTACAGATGTGTAAGGGACATGCCCACTCAGGCCTGGTTTGTCACATAGTTCCAACTTCTGTCCCTCATCAACTAAAGCTATTGCAGTGTGCGTTCATGCTCCCGCTGTCCAGCCACCAAACAAAGGGCTGATGCTAGAGGCCACTTCCTTTCCAGCCAGCTCTGACCTGGGTGTGGGATTCACATCAGCCAGCTTCTCACCTGCCCATGCCCAGCGAGAAGTCCCTCACCCCTCCTCCATGTGATGGGATGAGTCCAGCTCCAGACTAAAGGCCATGGTTTGCTAGAGAGCTAAGAGTAAGGGCTTCACTTCTCTGAGGCCTCAGCAAGACAGCTTGAAAGTGGACATAAGAGCCATCAGGTTGGAATTAAGTCACTGTGCAAGCAGGACTTTCCCATGGACAGCACATATAACTGCCAAACACAACATGAGTTCTGCCTCGATGATCTCATCGCTGAATAATTCAGTGAATCCTTTCAGTTAACATCAAAAGGCTTGAGGAATCTTCAAGGAGGGCACTGTCTCACCACAACCCTGTAACAGAGTTATCACAGGTGTGAGGGCTCGGGGAGCATGGGGAAGACTAAGCTGACAATTATTTCATGTGAGAACATTAGAAATTAATCTGCAGGTCCAAGGTCACCCAGTCATCTCTTTGGAGACCTTCCTCAGAATTGCTCTCCACAGTCCACCAGAAAGCGCTACAGACAGTTAAGCTGGCTTGTGCAGTCGCTCTGATAAATCACACAAGAAGTTAGAAAACAAATGTTGGCTTCTCCTTTCTAAATTATTTTTCTCCATTTTGTTTAAATCTTAGAAGTTATTTGATTGTTTCTTTTAGTTGCCTTTTTGGCAGCCCTTGACAGTCATACAAACAGCTGCACAGAAACTGCAAAATAAACCCTCCCCCTTCTCTTTTATTTTCTGGTAAGTTATGTTGGGAAAATAAATATGAATGGCACAGATGTTCCATTTTTCTCTCTTCATAAAACAGTTTATGACATCTTGCAAATGCTGGAAAAATATTTCTTTTAAGAAAGAGATTTCTCTTTCTCAAACACACTGTGTTTCAGAGAAGTTTTAAGGACAGTTACAGAGCAAAGCCCGTTTTTTGGATGCCTTCTACTTGTTTATTAATAACATCACAGAAATAAACTGAATGTCTTCAAATTAATTTTACTGGTACTTATTTGGATTAGAAAAACTTGAAGTTTTCAGTGTCATTGATCAGCTGCTACAAATTTGTACATTTCTGTAGGCCCCCAACTAATAGCCTCAAGGAACAGAGTTTCAAAGTAAATGATACATCAGCTGCAGTGGAAGATGTTTAGTGTAGAAAGCAAAATACCACCCCCAAACTTACAGAAAAAAATAAAGATTGTGACTTTTTCGCTTTAGTTATGTAAAACAAAGAGAACGATAGAGGCTAAATAAAGCACTACAATCAAATGTATAATCACACCGTACCGAAATGCCTGCGAGCAGAGAAAACAGTAAGGGAACTAGATAAGGTACCATTCATCATGCATTTCCTCTGCTGTCAACTCACTCTGTCACTCTCATCATAAGTAATTGGACCTTTCTCTCAATCACAGCCACGTGGGCTGGAAAGGACCTTGAGAGGTCAGCTAGCCCATCCCTCTGCCCCAAGGCAGCATCAGCTACGCTTACTGTCACTCCTGACAGAGGCTTGTCTAACAGCCCAAAAATCCTCCAGACAGGATTCCACAACACTCCCAGGCAACCTATTTCCCTGTCATGGTCTCTTGGCCTTTGGAGAGTTTTGTCTGGTGTCTAATCTGAGTCATGCCTGTCACGATTAAAATTCTTGGCTGCAAGGGCACAGAGGAGAGATGATTCCTGCTCTCCTTCTGTTGCTCACCAAAAAGTGCTCCTCTGTACAAACTGTGTCCCCAAGCCACAGGTTTCCTTGAAAACTCTCTTTCCCCAGAATATGCAATCAGAAGCAGAGTTTTGGCACAGTAGAAGATGGTGTCCCAGTGTTCACTGTCTTAAGGTTCTCTTCTTAAGGTTATAAATTTAACAATGAAAATGAGAAAGCAAACGGATGGTCACTTTATCTCAGAGCATTTCCTGATTAGCAGTAATTTCAGAGTGGCCCCTCCACTTTTAAGCTCTCCTTTGCCCCACAGCTCTGGTTCAGCCAATATGCTCATTTTGCTTTTCAGACCCCTGGTAAACAAAAGCTTATTCTCATGTCTCAGAAAGACTGTAAGGATGAAACAACACCTTGTTTGAATGGTGCTGTGTCTTGAGGTGATTTTATGACCATACTGTATTCCCCATTGCCTGCTTGATTTCTAGTGTACCTTTAAATTGCAAAGGGGGGAGTTAGTCTATGGATAATTAGCATTCCCATAGACTAACTCCATGCTGTGGTTATGTTGTAATCAGGCTTATAGATTTCCATAAAAGAACATTTGGCGGAGGAAAAACTCTCTGCAGCTAAGTTCCACACTGACCATTTGTTTTCTCTTTGCAATAAGTTCATAGGTTTTATAAAGTAAATAGACAGCCCCCTTTTTTACCAAAGAAAACAAGATTTTGGTAACAAGAACATGAAGCAGCCTGCACTGCTCATAGGAAGCATCCACAGTGTGAGTTTGTGCGCTTTGATCTTGGTAGTGAGCATTGTTTGTTGTTTAGATCCCATCTGAATCAACTCTGATACCATCTTGGTACCCACAGCTTACGAAAAAACTATTTCTCATCTAGTAATTATAAATCAGAGTAATTGTCATCAGTAGTGCTGAATCCACCAGACTGGAAGTTAAAATAGATTTCACTGTTACTACACCAACAGCTGAGAAAAAAAAGAGACAAATCCTTGAAGGTGATTGTTAACTGAATGATAATGATTTTAAGATTAATTGGGCAATTCAGTGTTAAAACACTACATGGGCAGAGCACAAGATGACCATAATTCTGGTTTCCGTATGAAAAACTGAGAAAGAAAACAAAGGCAGGGAGAATGATCGGGGGGTAAAAACTCCCAAACAAACCAAACTTAACAAAAAAACCCACTCTCAGCTTCTAAAACCAGCCTTTTCTTTCAGCCAAGCTCCGACTCTAAAACTAGTAGATCCTGATAACTCTACACAGAAGTTCCTTATTTTTCAGTTAGAACTCTGTAAAAACATATTATGACGTTGAAAAGAAAGGTTCACTCGCTCAAGACTTCCATGAGATTTAAATGTTACCAACTGCAGTATGAATTGGGGTCACCCACTATCATGACTCACTAGCAAACAAGGAAAGAAGGAACGGAAAATGTAATCAAGCAACCATAGCACAGGCCATGAATCAGGTCTCATTATTTAGGTCTGCCAAAGGCTTCCTGTGGGAGCACTTCCCTACCCCCAGCTTCTTCCATCTGCAAAATAGGAGAAATACTTTATGCTACGAGTCCTGCTTCAGACACTTGTGAAGCAGTAAGGCTCCCCGGTGCAGCAGTGTAAATGGCCATTTGCTAATTGTCAGTCCTGTTCTAAAACAGAAATAACTCAACTTCTGCTAATGTTTGTTCCACCTCCAAATAGATCTTGCTTAATCACAAGCTATATATCCAGAATAATTCTTGCCTTTTGAAAAATAAGCTTCTTTGTGACCCCTGGTATGTAGTACTGCAATTTGTAAGGAACCAAAGACCTCTGATGGAGCCTCATAAAATGAGCACAATAGGAGCAACTTATTGATTTGCACCAGACTTTTGAGTCATCCACAAGATGATTCTGTTTCTCAGCCTGACTCTAGAACTCACAAACTTGCTTATGACTCTTGCAGAACCACTGCTGTTCAAAATATTCGCATCAGGAGACAAGAGCAGATGAAATTAACAAGTGAGTTGTTTTGTTCAAGTCTAGTGCTCAAACTAAAACCTCGATCAAAACAGATGAAAACAAAAGATAAGGTTTTCATCAACTCTGAGTAAAGAAACCACCAAAGCAATCAGAGCATGAAGTAATTACAAACCTGTGTGAAAAAACCACCAACTTTTAGATACACTGAAAACAATTTTTAATCCGTTTATTTACTTTGACATAAAAATTCTATTGCAACATAACAACAAAGGAGGACTTAGGCATGTAAAAAGCATTCCTAATACCACAGATCAATCACTGCCTACCAGGAAGGTGGCTAAACTTCAACAGCCCTGCAGATTCTGAGCTAAGACTTTCCCAGGAGTTCATACATGCACTTGGGTGTCACAACCTTGACAGGACTGAGTTCCACTCCATCTGCTACACACCTAAAGATCCTTTTGTGTTTTTCTGTTTATTGAAAGGATAAGCTTGAGCAGTTTTGGAACTCGTAACATAAGCAAGAAGTCTGAACTCCTCACAAAATGCAATAACAAATTATTTTCTTAACAACCAGTGCAGTTTTCCATTCCATCTTACATGTAAAATTCCATAAAAGCTGCAATGTTCCTGAATAGAGGGTTACTTCATCAATGTGTCCTGCGAACATTATGATGATATATGCTCCTGCCATCCTTCTTTCCCAAATTACCTACACTATTCACCATCTGTGAAAGTACGGGCATCCAATTAAGGAACAGGAGAGAAGGGGAAAAGTAAAGAGAAGAGACAAAGATGCGCATCACACATTTCCATGAACAAAAGAATACTATATTCCACAAATTCCAACCCCCAATACAAATTTTCAATAGGGCAGTGGTTCTGCTCTTGAGGCAAAAAGCGTGGTCTAATGTGGAAATAACTGAGCTTCATATCAAACAACATTTTTATTGAAAATTCCACTTATGTTTTCACTTTCCTAAGTGATATTACACAGGAAATGCTGGTAGCTGCATGGATCTTTGAAAGAGAGGATAGAAGAAATAGGTGAGAGTGTACATTTCAACAGACCAGACTTAAAATAACATGTATTATGACTTTTATGAAAAGCATGATACGTACTTATTTTTCACTGATATGTTTTTTTCTTTCATTCTTGGGGCATGCAGCTTTGTCCTATTCTCTCCTTTTTTCCCATCCCTCACTTGATGTTTCCAGGCTGGATCCCACACAGCTCATTACAAGAAGTGAGCAGAATCCCCTTTACCTTTTGGGGTGAATTGAACAACATTTATGAAATTATTTCTCATTTGTGTGAGGTTTAGTTTAAAATTCATTGGCTCCCATGTCCCCAAAATCGTTGAGTAATTTGAAATCAAAAACGTCAAATTATTTTTCATGAGTTAGAACAATAGCTTTTATATCTATTGGCACATATAACTGACAGGGTACTGGCAACAGGCAATTTGCAGCATGAGTTGCCAATGCCTGTGTGCATATTTCTAAGAATAACTCAGTGTCCAAGAATTTGGCCTGTTATATCACAAGCCAGGACTAGCTGACAGCTGTTTTAAATTACTGTGGACTGAATGATATTAGCTTTATTGTAGTTGGACTGATGCTTTGCTTTCTCTTAATCGTCCTAATGTTCTGATTTGTCCTTTAGCCAGCGGTTGCACAGCATTTATTTATAACACTCAAGGTTTAAGTCACAAATGACAGATTGGTTGGACTGTCTTGTACACATGGAACATGATCAAAGTAAAGGACTACACAGTCAGGGAAATTTAAGCTTCTTTGCAAGGGACAGCCTGTAGATCCAAGGCTAGGATTTTCCTTGCAAAGCAGAAAAGACTGGCTCTCAAACAGACCTATTCTAATTTTCCTAGAAGGAAGGCATTTATTCCAAATCTTACATGCTATTGTGAGCTACATATTCACATCCTACTTCAATTTCTTCTTGGGGAATAAGACAAAAGGTTAGACATGAGCCTGCAAACTGCTGTGCACTTCAATTAATTACAGAGTTTGGAACGAATTTGTTTTATCAAGCACTTATGTCTATGTGGGGCCAAATCTTGTTCACATTATAGACAATAGTTAATTTTCTAAAGACTTTTCTGGGAACAGAGTATGGCTATTAAATTTTCTTGTATGTGAACCTTTAACAGTTCATTAGAAGTTTCCTACTCTTTCAGGAGAAAATAAATGGACACAGATTTTGTTTTGTTCAGTTGTCAAAATAATGAAAGAAATCAATTGCAAGGAACACCAAAAAGCTGAATATTCTGATTCAAGGTGCAGGAAGGAAATCTACTCTGCTTAGCTCTGGGCAGCTCAAGAAGGGTTCCTATGTCCAGTTTTAGGTACTACACTTGAAGATGCAGACAAATTTTGGATTCCACAGGAAAGCAACAAAAGTCATTAGTCTAAATATAATTCATATAAAGAAATGAGAACTGTGGGAAGGGGGTGGCAGAATAGAATACTACATGTTAACAGCCTTCGACTGTGTGAGAGACTATGGTATGACAGGAAGGATAAGCCCATTTTCCATTTCCAACAATACTAAACCAAGATGCAGCAGGCTTAAACTGCAGCAACAAAATCAGATCAGACTCTTGGCATGGGTTCTCTCATGGGAAGGTAGCAAAGCATTGGAACTGCCTGCCAGAAAAAGTGGGGAGTATTTTTCTCCACAGATTTTTGAGAAGAACTTGGTCATGCCACAGGTGGAGAGATGAGTAAGGAGACCTTCCAAGGGCACTCACAACTCCATCTTCTAAGATCATGTGATCTGTAGGGTTTTTTATTACTCTTTTAATTTATTTGGATTTAATAGCCTGGATAATAGCCTTCACTATTTGTCATTACTATTGCTACTTGAATATACTTGGAGTCAATGCTGCATGCTATTAAAAGTATGCTGTCCAAATGCTTTCTTGGTTCTGCTGAAACAATGCCATAGCAGTGGTAAGACCTCCCTGACACGCAGAAGAAATTTATAATAAGTAAAACAAACAAAATACCACACTTACAGACTGATCCCAAAGAACTCCATTAACGGAAAGTTGTGTCAGACCTTTCTACGTCAATGGTTTGAAGGCTAAGACCTTTGTTTTGTTTTACTTTGTATTTCAGCCTACAAAAGAAAAATTAAAGGAAGCACAAGACAGAAAGCAGTGTCTGAAAATGACAATATCTGTCTCTTTATTTTAGGGATAGTGCATTGGTCAAGCATTGGTCCACTGAAGGCAGACTTGAGTCTTGCATTTAGCACTAGATTCTACTTGTCTTGTTATATATAGAGAAACCCATGTAACTTTGTGCCCTATGAAGACTCTACTTAACTATGCATTCTCAATTTAATTTAGTAAAGTCAGCTCTCAGCTAGTTGTGGAACTACTACTCTTTTCTCCTAATCAGTAAAATTGTGAAAGAAGATGAGAAATGCTTTTTAAAAAAGAATCTGTATCTGTTAGAGACTCTCTGGATCCTTTGTGGTCTCTGTGATAAATGTGCATGAGAGAAAAAAAATTTCCATGTTCATATGATAAAGTTTCCTGAACATTGGTGGCTCTATGGTCTCTTGCATTACAAACCTAAAACTGTACAGAACATAACATGTTTTGTAAAGAGCCAAGACATAGTCAATAGAGCCTACTAATTTTGTAAAACAGCAATAAAGAATGAAAATAAGCAAAGTTGTCATATGCTCCGGTGATTAATGGTAGTGATAGTATCAGTGCTGCAGCTGTGGCGTCCTTCAAAAGCGCTCTGTCCACAGGTAAACCAGAACAGAATACTCTTTCCATCAGCGTTCCTTCATACACACACACACACAGACACACACACAGTTTTTAAAAATTTACTTTTGTAAAACAGTTCTCACTATCTGCTTTATTTTTGGTTGAACTTCCACGTCCACACACTTAAGTCATTAACGTATTTATTCCTTTGTTCCACTGTCTCATGAGGGTTCAGTAGGTAGGGATTGCAAGGATTTAATAGAACAGAGAGTAAAACATCCAAATCTCTCATGATTCCAGAAGTGGATAACTTCTCTTTATCTTTCCGGCTGTTCCTCACAGAGTTGTCCATTAAAATAACCGCACTAAACCATTCTCCTTTCTAAAGGCAGGTAAGCTTTTGGAAAGGGATTTATTTTTAATCAGTGCTAACAATCTCTTTTGGTCTACAGAGTATGCTCAGTATGGAAGGGATAAAACTTCAGACTGAAGCATAAAAATCTGCTAACCATTACATGGATTTTGAGGGTGCACCTCCAGCTTGCTACTTTGAACACTTGCCCCTTTGCCTGTCTTGAACTGGCTGAGGAATTTCCAGATCTAATGTATCATTAGAAAGAAAGTACTGGATTGCACACTAATGGTACTGTTTGAAATTTAAACGTACTGGGCTTTCTCGACATGAAAAAGGAAGTATTTCCAAGGAATGCTTGGAATGTATTCAGCCAGAAAATATATTTAATTATATTGAAACTGAATCCTAACCTTATTATAGATGACTACCCTTGCTGATAGCAAAGGACAAAGAAGGATTTAAGGAAAGAATTGCAAAAATATGGTCTAGTGGCATAAGCACTAAACAAGGTTAAGGGACAAAGGTGCTAAACTTACCATACTTAAGCCACATTAATCTTTCCATTAGTACATAAAAAAAATCACAACTTTCCATCTCAAGTCATTATGTTGATGGGGCATCTTTGATCTGAAAAAACAGCAATGATCCCAATGGGAAGCAAGAAGTGTTTTTGATTTTTATCTGTAAAGTCTAAAATTCCTTAGGTGAAATTCAGTATGAAATGCATCCATGCAATGATGAAGGTGAGTGAATATGTCAACATCTGGGCTTTATTAAAGCTGGACTATTTTTACTAGGCACTGAACCAGAGAGACCAAATACCCTGATAAAACCAGAAACTCCAGGAAGGGTTCTTTGAAGGTATTTCTTGCTGTCATGTAGCTGAAAAATACATCTTAATGTTATTTTCCTACATGTTTAATATAACAAGTTTGGCCCACTGCACATGGTGATGCGAAACTGTCATCTTCTAAAAATGTACAGGGAATGAGACAGATTTCTCTTGCTCACTGTGGGTATCGAATGCATCATGAAAATGTGTTTTCTGATTCTCTGAGTAATGGCATTTCTAATAAAATACAGCTAAGTGTGGCTAAGTCCGGAAACTTAAAATAAGTAATCAGAAGCATATCTCATTAGGATTAATTACTAGGTTCTTAGGCTTCCAGACATATGATTTTTCTGATGAATGAATATTGTGAAGTGAATCTGGAGTTAAGCAGACCCAGCAGAAAGGCAATCAACGTTGCTCTAGAGACACCAGCGATGGTGATTTCACAAGGAGAAAATCCAGCATAAGGGTAGGAGGGAAATGGAAAGTAGAGGGTGTGGAGGCTGCTGGTTTAAACTCTGTGTTAGTAGTTGGAATCATTCCTCAATCTAGGTGAGCTTCAAATTAGGTCATACTCACAATGCAGATGCTCCATTTTAAGAAAGAATGACCCTAAATGCATCTCTCTGTACAGACAGTAACCAGAGCTTTTCTTCATGGCTGGGGAAACATGAATAAATGTTAATTTGTGCATTTTTACCTCAGTTCAATTTCTATATATTCATATATGGAAAAATTCAACTTTCAATAAGTTGGCAAGAGGCCAAAAAATGAGGTGCAATATGAAATACAAAACATGATTAAAAACTGCTGGAGACATCCTCATTAAGCTATGCAGAGAAGATTCATTGCAAAAAAAATATCATCTGTCTGGTTGATGTTAATTCAATTACTATTCATGGTATACTTCTATGTATTTCCACAGAATTTCTCATGGCTCTTTCAAACTTGCTTATCAGTGATGCCTAGAGAACTATGGCAGACTTGCAAATTCTGTGAGACAGAAAATAATTTAAAACAAAGGCATTAGAAACCCAAAAGTAAATTACAAACTAATTACAGAAGAACTTTAACACTACATAATTGGATATGGATGTTACAGTCTGTCAAGGGGTAAAGAGAAGGAAGATTAATTCAGTCCTTCACAGTCTTAAGAACTTTTGTCCTATTTCTAGCAAATTGGTCTGATGATAATATGAAAATATAAAACCAAAACCACAAATTGGTATCAATGTCAGTATAATACTGTCTCTGGAAGTTCAAGGGAAATTCCTGACACACCGAGCCAGCTTAAGGCCACTGCATTTGATTGTAAGAACCAAAGCCTCTTTTAGCCAGCACAGAGAGACTGTGATCATCTGTAGGTCCCTGGTATTTTTTTCCCCTAGGATTCTCCATTTGAAATACACAGGAATGTAGAAGGTAAAACAAGAAATAGATCCATCGTAGTCTTTAATGCCAAACCTCAACCTCAGAAGATTCTCCTCTTGCACTTAGGCTAATTGCTGCTTGGATATATACTCATCCCAGAGAGGTCCCATGCAGATTCCAATCCTCCACATCAGTCCAACGGAGATCTGCTCCACTCTCCACTTTCAGCAGTAGGTGGATGTGTTTTCTCTGAAACCATTGGGTCCCTGCAGTTGAAAATTCCCACGAGTTCTAGAGTTCAAAGCTAGACACAGACAATACCAAAGTTCAGGATGGTATATGCAATTAAGGAATTGGGGTTGTCATTCTAGAAAACCCTCGTCTCTAGTTTGCTATTAGTACAACATCAGCAGAATTTTAATTTTTTTTCCCTCAGTATTCGAACTTTTCAGAATATCATGTGTCCTAATACTCCCTTGTCTTTCTCCTTGAGCTCTGGGGATTCATCTCCTTATCGAAGAACCTGTTCCAAAGCTCACTCATGGCAACAGAATTCTTGGAGACAGATTCAAGAAGCAAAAGCAGTTACAGTGCCTGTAGGTGTTTTATTATCTCTTTTCAGCGTGTTTTCCAGTGTGAGATAATGCTCGCTTTCCTTGTTGCCAACATGTTACTATCTTCTATCTCTTCTAACATACCTACTAAGACTTTGTACATTCCAGCGATATTTTAAGCCAGAAGCTCTTAAAGCACGGGTCATGACACTTTGCCTGAGGGTCATAAGCCTATTCTCCTTTCCTGCCTCTGTTCTCCCTCTGAAACAGACTTGCTTAGTCACTTGCCAGTAGTCCTGGAATCGCAGCAGCACTCTGTAAATCACCGTGCCCATTCCTGCGTGTTTACTTCGAAGCCCTGTGAGAATCAGGCTGGAGGATTGTGGGACACATCTAAGAAGGTCACATAGAAAACAAGCAACTGTGGAGTCATTGCAGGGAGAGAGGACGAGGACACCTCATCACAGTGATTAGCAAGATAGATGACACCAAAGAGCTCATGTTCCAGTTCAGTTTTTAAGTGTCCAAGGATCTCTGAAGGACACAGATGGAGGGAAACATATCAAAACTCACTGGTAACAAGCTTCACGAAAGCATTTTCTGTGGGGATCTGCCCCTTAGTGGCACAGGGACATAAACCTCCTTGCAAGTCCTTAAGAAGTGTGCTCCTTGGTTATTTTTGTAGGTTGTGGGCAAAGGAGGACAAAAAGACATATTTAGGAAACTCTGTCTTCCCTTTTGATCCTCAGATTGTCAAGTGACCAAATGATGAAACCTTTGTATCTGCCTTAATCATGCAGGTAGCAAGAAATAACCCCGTGCATGAGAGCTGTATGTGTCCAGTTCCTCTGGTGTGTTTGACTGATGACTCCCTGTACACAGGCAACTCCTTGAGATGAATCATGACATTGGATTCTCAAAAAAAGCTCTTGCATTGTACCACACAGGCATGTGACACATAGACGCCAACCAGCAGCAACTCGGATGTCATTTGAGTGGGAAATAAAAAGCCTAACTTCTGCTAAAATGAAATAATATGGATGGAGGAAACAAAGCACGTTATGCTTGAAATGAACTCCCATCTGTGTGCCTGACACTGAAAATAGTTACTTTTACTGGGAAAGCTACTTTCACTTTTCCTTAGGGCCCCAGGCACTTGAATGCAACTTTCTTAACATTTTGGTACAGACTTATAGCAGAAAAAAGCCAGTTACAGATGATCCTTTTTAGGGTGATGTGGAAGGCAATATGATTTAGGACAGAGGGATATTAGTGCAGTCTTCTGGCTATGTCACCTGATAGCTGAGCAGACTTCTTTTTGAGGATGTGTTATGCCTGACGTGCTTGTATGGGAACAACTCAGAAGTGAAAGCCTTTAAACAGAGCAAGGTCCACAGAGAGAGGCAATAGCCTAATGTCCCTTCCTACAAACTTTACCTTATTTATATCCTTGGATCATCTTGGCTCAAACATTGTTACTACAGCAGCAAAATATTTAAATATTTCAAAACGTAGCTGAAACACTGCTGTCTCGGCTTGAATTTTCCTGAAAATGCCTCTACCTGGAGGTAGGCTTATCTAGTTCATATTTCCAGGTACATTAAAGCTATTGAGGAAAGTTATGCAAAGCCAGATCCTGCTTTATGAAGTGTGGATGCAGGGCACAACTCCTCTTTTGTGGCAAAATTTTCATAAACACTTAGGATTTAATTCTGAGAAAATCACGTAAACATTGCTCTAAGGCGATCACTTGGTACTGCAAACTTGTTGGATCCTTATTTAGCTGGTTTTGTAATTAAATCATAGGATCAATAGCATGGGTGGATTCACTTGTTCTGGTTGTGAAATTAGTGTTTTGAAAAATAATTTCTGTGGAGAAAAATATGGTAAACATGCAACTTTTAATGCCATTAGCAGGGTAAAACTGGAGCTGGGCATGTGCTAAAAAGGAGGTTAACGTAACAACTGTGTTGACTGCCAAGTTGAGGCAAGGCTACTAATTTCTGGCAACAACACAGCAAGCCAGGAGGTATATTTATGCCTTTTGGCTTGTCAGGAGGATTACATTTAAATTGTTTCTAGAGATGGGAAATATGTAAAAACAGTGTCTCTCTTCAGTAAATCATACTGAAGTAGAGCAGATTATCTCAGTGTACAAAAGCAATTAAAAAATAAGAAAGATAATTAATTTATTTTTCATTGATGATCCTGTATCTGACTGTAAATACTGCAATCCTCTAGCTCCTATAAATATTAGATTGTATTTATGTTGGTTTTAATTAGTTTGGACAATTAGCTGAAAATTTTTTACAGAACTCCTTATATATACAAAATGCTCCTGTGGCCTGGAGTTATTTACTGCACTCCATAGGCTTTGCTAGATGAACCAAAGTAGGAGTAGGGCTGAAAAAGAGGCAGATGCAACATCAACAGTCATCACAACTGGCCTTGCATTACAGCATCCTTCAAGTGCTGCCGAGGATGTTGTTGGTACAAGTTGGAGGAACTGGTGCATGCAAGGTCAGCTCCTCCAGTGCTGAACACTGAGTAGTGCCCAGTGTGGACATCCTTACTGCTGGTTATTGGAGCAGGCACTGTTCTTATCGTTTGTGGATTGATGCCTACCAGCAAAGTGATAGTTTTCAAAGGCTCGTTGATTTATTACACACTGCTGGAGGAGAGAAGAATTGGAGAGGGAAGCATCTTTTGTATAATGAGGAGCTGCCCAT